>JAABKJ010006797.1:3533-21575 GCA_011634705.1 Andricus grossulariae
AACTAGCTCAACACAGGCGTCCAGAATATAAGCTTTCGTAAATAATGCAAATAATAAATTTCGCTTTTCTTCGTCGCTGGATTCAGACTGTAAAAGGAAAAACAAATCAGTTTAATGTTTTTTTTTAATTTAGCATTTTTTTAGTAAAGTTAATAATTCAATAACGAAATAACATTTACATGATACAATATTCATCATAAAAATAACCAGTTATTGAAAATAAGGGGATACGTATTTTATAGTTTAGCCGACCAATATTTATCTTAGCAATTATGGGCTATTGAAGTTATACTTTCAATTGTCAAAATTTCTCGAAAAATAATAGATTTTTTTTATAAAATGCTGTATTTTTCTATTGATTACATAAATTTCGATAGGTTTTTTCATACATGATGAAGGAAGCCTTGATCTATCAACTGAGTGTAACAGTGTTTGAAAATCACAAAATAACGGCTATTTTTTCTGAAAATAATGAAATTGGATTTTCTCACAGTGTCCTGCTTTTAAAATTTTTATTTTTGTAGCGAATGGTGCTGAAACTGTGCACTAAATTTTTCGTGAATGATTTTTTGTAGGTAAACCAGTTATTCTGCAAGAAAAAATTGTATTCCAAAAAAATTAAAATTTTCATTTTTTTTGTAAACTGATAAGAAAAAGGGTACAAATTTGTTTAGAATTAAAATTGCTCTCCCGAAGTCGGCGTCCGACATCGTCCTACTCGCGAAAGCGATCACCCCCTCAACGCCGTCGTGCATCCGCGTTAAGATTGTCCCGAGACCAAAAACGCTCGCGTCGGTGTGGAGCACGAATAGGACTTCGAGGTCGGGATAGATCAAAATCGGTGCTGTCGCTTTTTTTTCATTAAGCTCAGCTCCCTATTTTCATGGGACGTTCATCCTAAGCAATTTATTCAGTGGTTCCGCGTCAGTCGCAAAGTCGGGTATAAAACGATGGTACCGTGACGCCATTCCCAATAACCATCTCAGTTGCTTTATTGTTCTTGGGGCTGGGTAGAAGAAAAGGGGCTCGAGCTTGTCCGGATCGACTTGTAAACTCTTCTGATTCACTAAAAATCCGGGATAACGGACGGTCAGTCTCCCGAATTCACATTTCGTTGGGTTTATTGTTAGGCGTGCATCCTGTAAGCGATCTATTACTCGAGCTACCCATTCCTGGTGGCCCTTAAACGTCTTATTTACGATGAATATGTCATGGAGGTACGCATAGACGTTAAGCTCAATATCCGGCCCTATGAGGGAGTCTACCAGTCGCTGGAATGTTGCAGGGGCTCCTGACAGTCCAAAAGGCATCCTTATGAACTTAAAAACCTCCATTCCAGGAACTGTAAACGCTGTGTACTTCCTACTATCTTTGGCCTACGATAGTCCACGCAAAATCTATACAGCAGGGCCAGCACCACCTGATTCTCTTGCCAGGGGTTCTGTTCTTCTTTTACCCTCGTTCTTGCACTAAGAACGATAGTATCTTTCGTTTCTACTGTACGGGTTACCGCATCGACGAACCCGATTCGGTGCCCTGTACCCTCTGCGTGACCCATTATATTTACGTCGGCCCACACGTTCCGTGGTTCTTACTCCTAGGGATCGTCGTCCTCTGTGTTCCAGGTTACCGCCTAGTTACCCCCCTGACGCGCAAAGTACTGCCCCATTCGCTCCCGCAGCACCTCACCTACGTCGGCGTTTCGCTAACCGCCAGACCTTCCAGTAAACCGGGGTCTTCCCGATTGTTGCCTTGTTCTGACTTCCCCTCTATAGGACGATTATGTTTATTTCCCTGGGAATCTGCTTGGACTACCGAAAGTCACCTGAAATTCCCGCTATAAAGTTCTACAGTTACCGAGAATTCTCAGAAATACCCTTTACCATCGAAAGTCGACGAAAAATCTCGGAAGTACTCGTAAATTCCTGCAATCAGCACAAATTCTCCTTATAATAATCGAAAAATAATTCTCGGAAACATTCGTGTATACTCTTGCTTACCGAAAGTCCTTCACAAATTCCTGGAAAATTATTCAAATTTCGGTGAACTCCTCTTAATTTTCCGGTGAGTTTACTCAAAGTTTAAAAAAATTTCGACACCATCTAGGTATAATGTATTCTGCGCAAATATCCATTACCCCTCTACCGTCACTCTCAGCTCCCCTCTTCTCTCTTACTCCGTTCGTGTCACCATGTGACAGCCCTCTATGTTGGACGCCTCTTGTAACGCGGTTTTCCAACTTTACAGTGTTCCTATAATGAAGCACGACCTGGCCGTACGTGGCCCAGGATGGAAACCAAGTTATAAAATGGCCGCAACTTACCTGTCACAGATCGTGTCCACGATACCGGAGTAAACCGAGTTCGTCGGTCACACTCTTTTGATCCACGAACAACCCACGAAGCTGGTTGATTATTTTTTCAAAAGGCGCCAGATAGGTTTACCCTATCCGAGTCCCGTTGGTTCTGTTCCTGTCACGTTTGACAGGTCGACTAGCTCACTATTTACTGACACGAGACAGGAAGACGGGTGGGATCACGTGAGCGAGAGAGAATTATTCTATGATTGATGGTGAGTAATTCGTGTCTTTAAAATCTCAACACACTTATATTTATTCCACCCATGATATGACATAAAAGTTAAACTACAAGAGAGAGAAATCATTCAAGTTATGCGAAGACACCGACGGAAATGGGAGACCGTTTGCCAGAGTGACCCGCCACAATTCAAGATGGCCGCCCGAGATAGCCGCGTTCACACCACGTTGTCCGACGTGCACTGTCGTGTGCTCCAACCTACGGTTCTTATAAGATACGCCCGCCTCAACTGACTAACATCGGGCTTTGAGTGGGCGTGTCTCAACCACCGGATCTCGAGGGGGTCTCGGACGGTCGTCGCTGCACTTATTTTAATTTTAGTCTCATGCGGTGTTTAACATCCCACCACGTGGGTGTCGAGTACCAAGGCTAAGAACACTGTAGAGACTATAAGGCAAACCACCTACCTTGTAGCCATCTTGCGAAGTCTCCTTTGCCTGGGTCCATCTTTAATCATTTTTCATCAAAATCTCCAGTTAGGGCATGTCTACCACTTGTTCGGTCCCACCGATCACACCGCCGCCAAGCCAAGAACACAAGTGTCGAGTTTAGTGTTCCTCTCTGCATCCTTCCATTCCTTTCTTCTCGACCCTTAGTGTTGTTCGAATTTGCTGCGCGATGCCTTCGACGCTGTGAGTGGATCTTAACGACGTGGTGTTACAGAGTTTGTTCAGTCCAACTCGGCGGTCGACTCAATACCGCTAGCCGCGATACCCCCCTGGTGAAAGTTTCGGATAGAAAAAATTCTATCCTTTTGAATCCATTTCATTCCGGAATCTGTATCCGAATCAAACAGTTTCACTCCGATCTAATACGAAGTTGAACCAAAGGATCCTATCCGAATGAATCCGAGATCGAACTGAGGATTTCCATTCGATTAAATCCGACCTAATTCAAGGTCAAAGTAAGGATTCCAATCTAAGGTGAAGGATGCTGTTCAATGAAGTACACATACATATCAGTTGCAGTTTTTTCAATGTAAATTTTATTCTTAAGTGACTAGGCACAACTTTTGGTTCACATAATATTTGTTATTTAATGTTTATGCTTAAGACAAAAAACGTATTTTTCAACTGTTTGAGCACTGTTAAAAAAAGGGGTTTTTAGCATCATTAATAATACAATTTTATAGTTATTATTACTGTTTTTTTACCAGTCCTAATAACACAGCTGAAACTTATATGTAAGACTAATACTTCTCTATGCATTGAGAGGTCTATAAGATAAATTTGCCTTGAAATATCATCATAAATATCTTCTAGTCTTCCAATTCAGATCTCTCAGTGCATACAGAAGTATACGTTAAATCGTTTTATAAATTTTATATCTTACTATTCAAATTATTTTTTATTCAGCGTGCGCTAAAAAATAATCGTCAAAATGTGTTTAGCTACACCCATTTTGAAATCTTTATGATATATGGAATCTTTTGGAAGTTTTAAAATCTTTGGAAATGTTCGAAATCCTTGCAGTCTTTATGAAATCATCGAAATGTTGGGGAAATTTTTGTGAATTCTTTTGAAGTATTTATAAAAATTTTCATGATCCTTTGTTTGTGAAATCTTTTTTATTCTTTGAAATCATTGAATTATTTGAAATACCCATTGAAATCTTTTCAAATCTTCTAAAATGTTTTCAAACCTTTTGAAATCGTTTCAAATCTTCGAAATGCTTTAAAATCTTTGAAATAAGGTGCACCGTACGGTACTGTACCTTGCAATCTTTATGAAATGTTCAAAATCTTTGATACATTTTTGTGAAATCTTCCTCAAACCTTTTGAAATATTTGTGAAAATTTTAATTAATCTTTTTTTGTGAAATCTGTTGTATTTTGTTGAAATCATTGAATTATTTGAAATCTTAGTGAAATCTTTTCAAATCTTCTGATATGTTTTGAAACCTTTTGAAAATGTTTTATATCTTCGAAATGTTTTAAAATATTTGAAATCTGGTGTACTTGCCCTGTCTCAAATCTTGGAAATCCTTTAAATACTTTGAAAGTTTCGAAAGGCTTTAGGGAAGGCTTTAGGATAAATTCATGAGACTTCAAGACAGTTCAAGTTAAATTCCAAGGAATTCAAATGAATTAGAAACAATTTTAAATATAAAAAAAATGCCATTGCTTTCTGTACAATTGAAATGAATTTACAGGAATTTAAAGTGAACGAGAAGAAATCGATGAAATTCATAAAAATGCAAGGTGAATTAAAAATGAATAACTTTATATCAATTTAATAATATGAAAAAGCTTCTATGAATTCAGTAACTTTTAAATGAGCTTAGAAAAATTCAAGGAAATTCAAAAGGATTTCATGAAATGCCTAGGAATTCAAGGAGAGGTTAAAATACTTCACGATCAATTGAATAAAAACTTTTAAATTAAAAAGAATCCATTGAATTAAGTAGAATTAATTAAAGTTAGAATAATTCAAGTAAATTACAAAAAATTCAATCGAATTCCTAAAAAAAAGAATTCAAGGTAAATTAATAAGAATTCTTGGTGAATTTCAAATCTCTTTAAATCTTTGAAACCCTACTAATTTCTAACCACAAAAGTGACTGATGACTACAAAACAGTTGAAGAAAATGTGAAAGAATCGTAAAAATGTATTTATTTCAGAAAAATTTGGGTGAATTTAGAGGGATTTGGGAGAAACAAACAGAATTCGATGAATTCATAAAAACTCAAACTAAATTTAAAAAACAATCAAGTGAATTCAAAACAATTCAAAAATAAAAACAAATTCATTGAATTGAGTAACTTTGAAATGAGCTACGAAAAAATTATAAGGAATTGAGAAAGAATTTAAATAATTTCACGAAATGCCTAAGAATTTATGGTGAGTTTTAAAAACTTCAACATGAATTGAACCAAAACTTTTCAAACATCCATTGTTTTTAATAAAATTAAGTGAATTTAAAAGAATTCGGGTTCAATTAATAAGAATTCAGGGCGAATTCGAAAAAATATTGGAATAAATACTTTGAAATCCATAAAAATATTAAAATCTCTTAAAATCTCTTAAAATTATTAAAATCCTAGGGAAACCCTGGAAATTGTTTAAAACTTTTGAAAATGCCTTGGAATCATTTTAAATACCCTAAAATATTTCAAATCCTTTCAAATCCTAATAAATTACTGAAATCAATAAAAAATTTATTCTACAAAATTCATTGAATTGAGTAAAATTGAATAAACTTAGACAAATGCGAGTGATTTACAAACATTCTCAAAAATTTAAAGAATGCAGGATAAATTAATAAGAATTCAGGGCGGATTCCAAAAATTCCTAGAATCTTGGAAAATTTAAAAATACCTTGAGATTAAAAAAAAAAACCCTCGCAATAATTGAAATCCGCGGAAACCTTAAAAAATCTTGTGGAATATTTTAAAGTATCTTAGAACCTTAAAGGCCCTATAAAATTTTTTCGTACCTTCCGACATTCTAGGAAGTTGCTTATCTTAAAATATTTCGAACGCTTTGAAATCCCTTCAAATTAATTAAATTAATTAATAATTTCTTGGATTCTTTTAAAATTCTCTAAAATATTTCAAATTTTAGGAAATCCCATTAAACTACTAGCAGCCATGGTTGTTTTCTACAGTTACTTCTTACAGGAATGTCCTGATTTTTGCTATTATTTTCAAAATCCTCTTGGAAGCTTTAATCTTATTATAAATTTTTTTGAGCTTCAATTATGGGCTGCAAATAGGGTACCATAGGTACCATAGGTACACATTGAAACATTTTATGAAAAGTACATGTGAAACAATAAATAAGCCGTTACCTACTCTTTCCTTTTTCTGCAGATCCTTGGATCATCGCAAAACTTTCCAATATACGTGGGAATACACGTTTTATAGTGCTGCACGTTAACTATATTCATCCGTGGTTCTAGGAGCTTTGTTGCCCAATACTCAAAACCACCTGCATTGTAAAATCACACGTTTTCTTAGCAAAGAAAAGTTCGCAATTTTTTCCAATTCAATTTTGAATTACACAGCATGTTCATTCTTTGCAAATTTTAAGGGAGGATACGTACTTTGAATCGTCATGACCTTCTTTGGATCTAAACGATCTCTGGTTTGTTTTTTCGCCGCACGATTCGAAGATTTCCCAGCTGTTGAACTGGTTATGAGATTGTCTTCTCCAAAGACTGAACGGGCTGCATTTTGCGCAACAAGCGACGGGATGTTCCCCGAATTTATAACAAGGCCATCTCACTTCACGGCATCAATCCATATTTCGCCACCAAGTTGGATCTGAAACATAAAGATGTTTCAAATTTGTTTCCAATTCTGTTTATTGCTATAATATTCATGCAAAATTATTTAACGGTTTGTAAATTTGATCTCCAACTAATAAAGTGAAAATCTTTAATAATTTGTTATTTAAAACAATTTCATAATCTGAGATGAAAGGCTGTGAAAATGAAACTGCGTTCAACTGTAATCTTTGAAGATTGAATAACGACTTTGAGGTTAAAAGTAGGAGTTTAAAATTGAATAATTTTAAATATTGTGCAATGTAAGATTAAAACTGTCCTCATAATTTGCAAAATGCAATGAATGTAAAATATTTATTTCAAATTTTTGGTGGTAAAAATGAGAAATTCCTTATATAAGATATTCAATTTCAAATGTATGTGTTCATAACTGGGCAAATTAAAGATAAAAGAAAAACCAATGTAATTTTAAAATTGTAACCACTTTGAAATCGAAAAATTCAACTTTTATTTCATCAAAGCCATAACTTTAAAATTTTAAGGGTTTCCAATTCGAAAATTGTGTACTTATTGGACATTTGAAACAACTGCAAATTGTAGAATTAAAGCACTAAAATTAATTTTATATATAAAGATTTGAAACTCGTACGATGAATATACGGTTCATGCAACTTGGGATAATTCTTTACTCAAACCTTCAAAAGTATTACCCTATTATTATTTTTATTCATAGCTCCAACTGGTCTATTAATAGTCAACCGAATAGGATTGTTTTCCTTGTTTGCTACATCGTCTCAAGAAAAATTGCATATGATTTTAGATTAAAGAGGTTTCAATAATGCATTCTTCATCAGTTTCGCTACTACTGTATATTGCATACGTACATGACTTTACATATCTCATCCTGCAACATCATCCCTAATTCTTCAAAGAGGATTTTTTAAAAGTTCAGACTGCACTTCCTTAAGGTGTTATTTTCTGACTTTAAAGCTTCCATCTCACTACTTAAGGTCCTGATCTGACGCTCTTTCTTGTCAATTCTTACCCCTTTATCAGTTTGCATAGATTCATCTTCGGAGTTGCTGTCCAAATCGTTTAATGTATCGGAAGGTTCGTCAACCTTCGTACCATGAAAAATAATGTTATTAAAGAAAATTATTCCATTCCATGTAAATCTCACTTGAATATTGTTGTTAAGGGTGTTGGTTAATCGGACTTGAAATTTTTTGTAGTTGCTATGTACATTATACAATACTGGTCCCCCATATAACTCGCCGCATGACTTTTAGAATAAAACCAAGGAAACTGACATAATATTTGGGGTCGTGCGTCATCATGGGGTTGATATAACCTCCAAGGAAGTCCCTCTCATGCTGGGGCAATTTTAGATTCAACTAGGAATTTTTATTGTCTTAAGTATGCTCTTACTTGCATACATATATGTATTTATATTTGCGATTAATTAATATTTATTTATTTTCTTTGACTTAAATCAAAATATTATTCTGTTAAAACTTAGTAAAATCACTTGTTGCAAACTATTAGTTTGTCATTTGTTTTTATAGTTGGTTAAATAATGTGTTGTGAAGGACAGAAGATACCATGAAATGTTTGATTAATACTTCACATTTAACTCCATTATAATTTTGAATTTACCGCCCTAATTTTTGAAGTTTGAGAAGTTGGGAAACATTACAAGTCTCCCTAAACTTTGATTTGCTCAAGTTCACTAAGCTTATGACACGGATTTAGAATTAGATTTATATTGATACGAGAATTTTATTACGCTTATGTAGCTCTTGCTAAAAATAGTTATTTACTTTCATTTAGTAACTTTTTAGTTCACAGTTCCTCTACTAGGCGCGCTGTAGTCTGAAACTCGGTAAACTTCGATTTCCGATGTAAACCTTAGGATTTAACGTAAAAAATCGTGGTCCCAATAGTACCTACTAGATTTATGTTAATATTTTCGCGAGTATTGTCACAGAAATCCGTTACACCGAAATGAGTAATTCTACGATCAGTTTTAGTTCATAGCTTCCCCGGTAGTTGCGCAGTGACTTTATGTATGTGAACGCCCCTTCACGCGAGCACCCTTCAAGTTCACGGTCCTGGTGCCTCGCATGAATTTGTCACTTTCTTTCTTGGTCTTCTACTGGCGATACGTGCCACGAAATTTTCTTCGAAAGCCTACTGATTTTGATCCACATTTGGATTATTTGGATATATTGGACTTGTCGATTCTTATTGATCCTCTTTTGATCTTGATTGTTTAATTCTTGTGGATTTCTTGGAAGAAAATGTCAGAGGTAAATCTTTCTTTTATTTCGGCAAGCGACGCAATGGCGGACCCTGTCCTCCATCACGGTGGGCTTTTGCTCCGATCGGACCCATTGCCTCGCTTACTTTCCTTTCACCTCTTAATTGAATTGCATTCGGTAGTGAGTCAGTGCGTAGTGCTAGTTTTCCGCTTTTTCTTACTAGTCTCTTTCGATTTTCCGAATTATTTCGTGTCTGCTACGAATCAAATTGCCTCGTTTAGGGGATATTGGCCATAGACTATGTGGTCGGTCCATAGTCACTTCCTCAATTTTGTCGCGGTATGGCTACATTCTTAGATATGTTTGCTCCTGGTTTTATTTTTTTTTTTCAGCAATAAAAATGCCGGATTGTTTTATCACATATTTTCTTAAACAAATTGCCGTTGTTATTTCAAGGACCACCCCTGTGATCCCTATCCTCATGCCATTCTTACTTTCTCCATTTCAGATTTCATTCAGCTAAGTAAAAATATAAGTTCCGTTCCATAAAATCTTCAAATCATTTTTTCAACACAAAATTGCCGGGCTATGATATCGATTTATTTTTATTAATCTTCATTCGCTAAGGAGCCTGGCTGGCGCCCAGTACCATACAACCGATATACGTATACCCATGCATATACGTATATGTTTATGTATACTTCTTAAAGGGAAATCGCCATTCGCTTGGGTTCAATAAACCACTCATCGCAGTTTCCAGTTGATAAATCTAGTATTTCGAAATAAATTTGCAAAGAATCCAATTGTGAAATATTAGGATAGCATTTATAATTTAGTAAAGTGGGTAATTTGAAATTACCACTAGACAAATTTGTAAACACTTTTTCAATTTTCGGATATGAATTAATTCCGAAATCTGTATCCGAACCAACCCGAATAAATGCGAAAAAAGTTACATTTCGTTTGGTCCAAATCGACCAAAAATTAATCCGACTCAATCGGTCTGATTGAACTGCATTGTGTCGGATTAATTATAAACCGATTTGGATCGAAGGAATTTGAGAACTTTTTTCAGATTCGTTCAGATAGATTCGGATTGGTTCGGATACGCGCTCGGTCTTTGCATTTTCCCCACATTTGTGAACAGAAATTTTAAAATTATATGTCAAAGCATCGACAACTGTAATTTGGTGATTGTGAATTCCCTTTTGGTAAAGCTCCTTCGGCATTAACGAGTAAATTCTCACCACGTATCTAGTGCTCCGCACTCGATTTTGTGCAAAATACAATTTAAACCAAAAATACGCATCCTATCATAAAGTAGTTTTCAGCACATTTGTACATATAATTTAGGCGAAAAATTTTGTTAAATAAATAAATGTTTGTTAAACTGCGAAATTGTTGTGTGGTGAGACCCTATATTGGTATACCGGATTACTATTTCAAACTGCACCATATACTTTATAGCCCACTACCCATCGCAGTATGAAAGGGGATATCTTAGAAGTTGTAAACTGTATCATTCACAATTTTTAATTCACACCAGGAAAACGTAACGTCTGCAGCTTGTAAGTGAAACCTTACAATGTGGAGCAGTAATTCAAACAGCGCCTACCAGTGCTATTCCACTCTACAATGTCAAACTGTGATAGCTGCTTTATGTATTTCTGCAAATGGTATTTCGAACAGTATACTTTCAGATTACTGGTTCACACTGCATTCAATACTGTGAAAACTGCTCATTTCACAGTGGGTACGCTTTCAACCTCAGCTTTACTGTTCGAGATTGTACATCTTACAGTGTACTTTTTTCCGTGTAGAATTTTCAATTTCTAAAAAAAGTGTTCTCCGAAACTTCGAAAATGCTCCAACTTTTTCAATTTCTATCCAAAATGGCTGACCAACGAACTTGACCTTCATTTTATGCCAGTAAAAGAGTGAACCAGAGGACAATCAATCAGACAGACACACATACAGCCACATTCGTAAAAACCTGTTTTTCGGGTTCAGGGGGTCTCAAAACGTGGACATTTGACAAAAAAGGGGGATGGGTCAAATTTTACACAAATATAATACCTTCTTTGATGAAATTATAAAAACAAATCGAAGTATTGTCTTGATGAACGCTACTTATATACAAATTTCGCACTTTGGAAAACTTAGTGTTAATCAAGTAAGATAATTTATATAACTCACTAGCTCATTCTTAGAGGCTTTCTGCATCCTTGATAATTGTGCAGTTAATATTTTGTCGTATTTGGTCGTATTGTCATTTATTAGTGTACTCGGTGAAGGTTGCGACTTATTTTCTTCCGTTTCGGAAGCAGAGGACATGAATCTATTCGGGAGGACTTGTATCCTCTTTGAGGACATTTTCTCCTGCACATCTTCCCGTGTATATGAGCTTGACGTGATCTTGAAATCAGCTTTGAGTGACCTTACACGGTTAAGCGAACCCCTGATTCGGACTCGGCGACAACCAAAGCCTATATAGGATTTTTCTCACATTTTTCCAACACTTTCGTCTCAGTATCACCTTGACGTGACCTTAAAATCACCTCTGGGTGACATAGTGTTAAGTGAACCCCAGATTCGGATTCGGCGCCAGGTGAAATACATGGAGTGCGGTATCCTTGTAGTACTTCTTGGATGGGACATTTCAAAGAGGGAGGGGTGAGTTGAATTTGGATACGATTAACACACCGCTCCTCTCTTCCTAAGGGGAATTTAAAGAAATATGTTGAACATAAATATTAAGAAAACTTTTTTAAAGTCATTATGAATCACTTGCCGCAAATATGAGATTTTACCGGCACATGTCGATGACCCGCATCTGTACTAGTATAGTTTGCTTTTTTTCCAACCTGAATTGAAATTCACAATGTGCTCGACATCAGCAGCCGAGTGAAGGTTGTGGCGAGGGCACCTAAATGAAAACTTGAAGCAATCGAACGGCATTGCCACACTGATGTTCACGTATTTTTCCACACACTTCACTTGATCATGCACAACACCTCCCCGCAACAAATAATAAAATACGAATACACTTTTTGTAAAAATAATTTTTTTCCAAGATGAAGGAAAAAAACGAACATGAACTCTCACGAAACTCACTCTACAACTGACAACTACATTGGACTGATCCTCAAGTGCAGAATCATGGTTTGGTTATAGGTTGGCTGAAACCGGTACAAGATCATCCCGTTCAACATCGATATCGGAATTTTCGCTTGCGGACTCATTCGCTTCTCTACTACTATTTTCGTGTTCGCAATCGTCTATAGAATCCTCATCGCCAGATTTTTCCACCTGACTCGGCCGCCAAATGCCAGTTTGACTGACATGCGCACTCTCCCGAAGAGACTGGCTTAGTTTTGATAAAAACAATATCACCCACCTCAAACTTTACATTCTTGTTATGCGATTGATCGTAGCGTGATTTTGACTTTTGTTGCTCTTTTTCGATTAACTTTCGGATCTCGTTTCTAATTTCTTTTGGAATTCTGTATTTTTCGGAATTTCTAGCTAACAATCTAGCCTGACCTTCTTTAAGCTTTGGCATGTAACCATACACAGATACAAATGGAGCTCTTCCGCTAGATTTACAGACCGATGTATTTAAATCTCGTTCAAGTTTCTTCAAATCTTGGTCCCATCTAAGTCCTTCGTTTGTCCCAGACCGAGGTATAGAAATAAATATAATATACATTTGATATAATAGAGTTAAACTCATTGTAGAAAAGTTCACACTTTGGACAAAATCGAGTGCATACAATTTATTTTAACTTATTCCCAGTTATAAAAAATTCTATTAACAAATTGCAGAAAATTTGTAGTAATTTAACGTAATTTTAGAGGTGATTTATGGTAACTTAAAATGATTTTCCCAAAATTCAATTTAAAAATGTCTATAAATTTGTGGAAATTTATGGCATTTTTCGGTAATTTATGGTAATTTTATCTGTATTTTTGAAAGAGCACAAAATTCCCGAATTTCCAGGGTCGCTTTAGATACCCTGGATATTTCTGATCCCGATAAATCCAACAGATTTAAGTGCTAAAAGTCACGTTAAGGAAACAATAAACACGCCTTATGTGTTAAGCACACGAAAATAAGATTAAATGTACTTACCAAAGCAGTTAAGAAAGTTCTTTTCAACCGGAATGTACAAACAAATTTGTTGTAAAACTTGAAGCGCACTTGGTCCCCAGCCTGTCTGGAAAATGGGAGAAAAATGAGAAATGATGCGGCTCGTTGTTGCAACCATGTCGCGTGCTCGCGGAAAAAGGAAGCGGATACACCGACATATATGCTTGTCAGAAGCATCTAGTTATATAAGCGGTAAATTTGAAAATTGTTTCGTCACATTTGCTAGTAAATTCAAATTAAAGGATTAGATATACAATAAATGATGACCTATATACACCTTGTCAATCTGCCATGTTGCAAATAAGTAATATTAAAAAACTCTACTAATATTTACTATATCCATAAATAATTTGAATCTCATTCAAAACTTCGAATGTCATTATAATTTGACAAGAACATACCTGTGCTCTTATAAAATACAACTTCTGTACATGATATTTTTCAATTTTTTTAAAATTCATATAAACGCAAAAAAATAATTTTTATTTTGTAAACTTTCTGAAATTATAATTTTCAGTTGAATGCCAAAAAAAAGTGTGTTAAAAATGATTTAATTTCGACCAGATTTGTAAGTTATTGTAACGTTTTAAAATTTCTTATTTTTCACTAGCTACATATGTTAAAAAATAAAATATTTAAAAATGAGATTCAAGGATTATTTCTTTTCGTTCGAAAATATTTTCGTATGTAAGTAATAGAAAACCATAGAAATTTTGCTGTGTAAATTTACTTCTTTTTTAATTTCTCAAAAATGAATTTGAAAAAAAATGCTTTCCGCTTCTTACTTATTCTAAAATACTTCACATATAATGCAAAAAATCAATTAGAATTAGACAAAAAAATTAGACAGAATAATGTACAGATTTTTCTTTAGTTTAATGCCATAACCAAAAATTGAAATTGAACTGAAGTTTGAATAATTAAAGATAATTCAAATATTTATTTTGGAATTATATCATATTATTAGTTTTCTTTAAATTAATATTATTTTGGGAGTATTAATCTGCTTTAGATTTTGTGGCTAAAAAAAAGAATTGGGACCTTGTATATTACCTTATTAGCACTTGAGGTGTATTTATTAATCTCTGTCATGATAATCAATATTTCCCGTACTAAGGAAAAACTTACGTAAGTGACTTCGTGATTACGGTCTAGTTTCTCATACATGAAAGTGATAAATTCGACCTAAACGACAATACCACTTACGTAAGCTTTTCCTTAGTACGGCAGATATGGAGTAAAATTTGAGAAACAAGAACAAAATCGGCCTCAGCCCTGATTTGAACCGGTAATAGTGGCGTTCCCGGTTCAAATCCGGGCTGAGGCAGATTTTTTTCTTGTTTCCCAAATTTTATTTGTCCGAAGTAATCGTTTCAACATCAAAATTTATTAAATGAAAAATTTAAAAACTCGGACGTTAACATCTTTGAATGGTAATAACATCTTCCGAATATTAATTAGAATAAACCTACGTTGATTAATAATTAATTATAAGAATAAACTTGATATTGTAAAAAATAAAACAAATCTCGCTCATTGAATAACACTGTTTGAAAGTGGAGATATTACAATCTCGTCCAGTAAAATTTCATTCCTCAGTTCACACTGTACCTCTAACACTCTCAGTTAGCACTTGACGCAGTACGAAAAAGGAGACGTTACAATTTCACACTGCGAAATTGGTGCGGGGTGAGACCCTATATTGGTATACCGGATTACTATTTCAAACTGCAACATCTACTTTGTAGCCCACTACCCATCGCAGTATGAAAGGGGATATCTTACAAGTTGTAAACTGTATCATTCACAATTTTTAATTCACAACGGGAAAATGTAACCTCTGCCAGCTTATAAGTGAAACCTTACAATGTGGAGCAGTAATTTAAGCAGCGCCTACTAGTGCTCTTCCACTCTACAATGTCAAACTGTAATAGCTGCTTTATGTATTGCTACAAATGGTATTTAGACCAGTATACTTTCAGATTACTGGTTCACACTGCATTCAATACTGTGAAAACTGCTCATTTCACAGTGGGTACGCTTTAAACCTCAGCTTTACTGTTCGAGATTGTGCATCTTACAGTGTACTTTTTTCCGTGTAAGAATATGAAAATGAAGAAAATTCATGTTCAGACCTAATACGACCTAGCACTCTCAGCTCGCGGAAATTATTACAAAACATTTATAAAATGTGTTGTTTCGAAAAAAATAAATAAACGTTTTCAAATCATTTCCGCGAAACGAAAGTGCTGCCATCAAATTGCCACTTCATAACTTCAAAGTCCTACTACCGATTGACCCGATTGGGAACGATTGAAACTTTGCAAGACTCAATCATTCACAATCGTGCACACACAATTAAGAAACACGATTAGAAACAATTCAAATTTCTTTCTATCGTTCGGAATTGTTTTCAATTAATTATTTCTAGAAGGGATGGCCGTTTTCATCACATTCATAACATCTGTCTTTCGCTTCTCGTCCCTGAGCTTGCATGACACCTCTTCTAATGAACGGATTAGATTTGTTCTCACAAATCTGTTATTGGATGACACCTCTTGTTTCAGACGTTGCAGTCTGATTTTTGTTGGCTTCCGCCTGTAGTAAGAAAATCTTTAATTAGTCGTAACTGATACCTTCACCAGACAAATTTTTAGTCATAAACTCGATCGACTGCACCTCGGGAACAGTAGTCATGATGGCATTAAAAGACGCGTCTCTCATTTCACCTTCTGATAGTGGCATGACTCCTGATATATTTTCATAATTTCTAATGACATCTTCAAACTTGTCAAAGAAATCAGAAACCTTTTCTTTATGTCAGGGTCAATTATATAAAGTAGTTCACAAGTTTTCAACTCGGAAGTAAAATAATCGTAAAAATTTTTGAATTTTGTTTTTGCTGCTAATTTTTAATCGCGTCTCATGCCCGGCTCTTTGCTTATAATTTCTAATTCAAGCGTTTCTTTCATATTATTTGCCCAAATGTGTGAATTTTTGTTTTCACGCGCTTTCTCACTTAATTTTAATTTCTCTATCTCTCCTTTTACTAATCTCGACACTTCTTTACTTAACTTATCACTTTTGTCCCGATGTGCAGTTTCAAACTCGTTTTTCCCTCCTCTCATGAAAAATTTTCTTTACCGAATCATGCTCGACTCTCATCTCAGTCAACTTCTTTTCGAGCGCAGTACTTCTCTTCTCTATAATTTGCGCTTGCTTAGCGAACGTTTCTCTTTGTTTGTTAAACTCAACGTTAATAGTTTTTTGAATTTTTTTCATGTTGGAGAGAGAGGCCTGCGCACACGTCAGTACTTCTTGGTACTTCAGTACTTCATGTTCATCATTTCCTCTGGTTTCGTTTTCTCATCTGTAATATTAGAGGATATTGTTTTTAACTTTTGTAACTTATTGCTTTCGATATCCAAATTAAAATGAAGAGATTTCCTGGTGATTTTAGGTTGTAAAACCGATTTAACATCATTAAATTTAACCGTTTCTACGGCTACAACAGAAGGCAGAGATTTACCTTCTTGAACCTTTTCTTTTTGACTTGATGCACATTCACTCATCTCTTTGTCTCTAATATCCTCATCTCAATTTTGATCTTCGCTCATATCACCCTTCTCTATTATCAACCTTTCCTCGTCTTCTTGAGTCTAGTTTCCAAATTCTTCCAGAGGCCTATTCGCTCCTTGCATAATCACCCAAGGGCCCTTTTTTTCTTGTTTCTCGATTCACTCCGTCAAAAAGCACTCCACTCTTCCGCGTCCATTGTACTCCTGTCTGTTAAATCCAAATAATTTAACAATAGGTTTGAATTGAAATCTATACTTGGAGCTTTGCTTCAAGCCTGGTTGACCGAGCTGCAAGAATGGCCACACTGAAGCGAGCAGTTGCGTATGTGATCTAAACACAAGACTACACGCAAAATCGCTCTAGTAACCCAGGCAGTAACTGAATGCACAGCAATAGTTTATGAATTTTGTCACACACCTGCCTGGTAAGGATCTTCTCGCATCTCGACATGAAATAGCACTCTCTTTCCGCTAATACTTAGTGCCACTTCTTCACCTGCATGGTTAGTGTCCAGTTGAAAAACTTGCTGGTACCTATCTACAAACTTGACAAATGTTTCCTCGTCTCGCTTTTCTGCAGAAAAATTTACAGTAGAAGCCCGATAAGCTTCTCATTTCGGGCTGTAGGGGTGGAAAATTCCAGGAATTTCGGACTTATCGGATGCCCGCTATAGTAGCACGATATTAGGTGCGCGCATGCATAAGAATGATGCGCAAGTCATAAGCAAAATAGCACACGTAGTAGTAGAACCCCAATTAGTGTGCGTGCCGTGCGTGTGATGACGTTTTAAGGGGAGTCTACACTTATCGGAAGGCAACTTATCGGACTTGTACTGTATAATCATTAAAATTTTATCTTAACTCATCATATTTAAAAAAAGAGTCTCATCTCTTCACATAGTTTAATCCTGGGTTTCTTCTTCTTTTCATACGTATGAAATAATAGTTAAAATTTTCTATACGGCACCAAATTATAGCGTATCTCAGCTATTTCGCATCTTCCATCTCTTTCCTTTACACATACTTATAGTATACTATCTCTCTCTTTCTATCAATGCAAATAGGCGCTCGGTGTGCCGCCGCGCCGTGTTTATGTTCGTATCGCGAATACCGCGCTTTTCATTCCACGAAATCTCCGAAGTATGCTTCTACTACCCAGCGGACACTGTTATATAACTGTGATGTAACAGTTCTAGAACACAAAAGAACATGTTCTGTAACAGGATTAG
>JAABKJ010006798.1:0-21572 GCA_011634705.1 Andricus grossulariae
TTGATTTTAATATTGATTTTTATGCAAGATATGTAGATGATTCAGTACTTAGTGTACATAAAAATAATGTTAACACCTTTCTTAATGCGTTTAATAGCATACACTCAAGATTACAATTTACTGTTGAAATTGAAACTGAAGGAAAATTAAATTTTCTCGACATGACTTTAACCAAAACCGATGAACGGCATATTATCATTGACTGGCATAGGAAAATTATTTCTTCAGGAACAACACTAAGTTTCCTCTCAAATCACTCTATTCAAAATAAAATAAGAATTCTTAAAAACTTAATTGATAGAGCCCTTAAATTATCACATCCAATGTTCCATGAAGAAAATATTGAACTTTGTAAGCAAATTCTTTTTATAAACCATTACCCTTTTGAGTTCATTGAAAAACATGCGCATAACAGAATAAATTACATTGAAAGCAAAAACAGTTATCAAAACAAAGTAGACAGAGTAGATTATAATGCATTTAATACTGTTGTTCTTGCAAATTTTGGTAAAATTTCGAAGATTTTGAGGTCAATGTTGGGAAAATTGGGTTTGCATACTATTTAGAGAGTTCCTTTTAAGAACAATATGTTTGTAACATTTGGAAAGGATAAATATGAAACACTAGACAAAAAGGTGTAATTTACCAAATTAGCTGTAAAGATTTCAATGCAGTTTATGTAGGGCAGACAAAAAGGGCACTTAGACTCAGGAAAAATGAAAATGACAATAATTTTCACAAAAGTACCAGATATCACTCTGTGCTTCCTAAGCATAAAATTACACTGTCCTAATTTTAATTGGAATGATATTAAAATTCTTTATCGTGAGAAAAATCAGAAAAAGAATTATATTAAAGGAAAAAAAATTGTCTAAAAAGGACGGAAAAAGGAAAAAGTGAGAGGTTTGTTTTTTGGTTAATTTTTTCCCTTCTCCCTTTTCTTCATTGTGTTATTTCTGTCTCTGATGAGCCGAAAAGTAAGTTTTTTTTTGTAATTTTATATTTAAATTGTGAATCAATTTGTCGCTCATTCTCCCAAAATTATTCATGATAAAATGGATTTCTTTTCAATCTTAATTTAAAAAATGTAAATAGAGACACTAAACTCATGACTCTTTCCAATCTGCAGGCTTTGCTTATTAATTAAATTTTTAAGATTTCTTTTAAATGAGTTTACATATTTTTACTCAATTTTCTTGTAAGAAGTCTTATTTTTATGTAAATTTTCGCAAAAAGAATGTTTTGAATTTCAGAAATTTATTTAGAAATGCATAAAAATATTTTGGATTGTTTTCTTTTCCTGTTTGGAAAATTTAATAATCTGAATCGTTTGAAAATTCATTTTTTTGGTTAAAGATTCCCCATATTCGTTGGAAATTTATCACTTTGATTGAAGATTGAAATACTTTTTTGAAAAATCGTTTTTTTTTGTGTGAAAAAGCGATTACTTAACTGAAAATTCAACTACTCCAGAAGAAGATTCATCTCTTGTTTTTTAACATTTAGTTTTTAACTGAAAATTGAACTATTCCTGTTGAAGATTCTTAATTTAAGTAGACAATTGGTACCTTTGGTTGAAAATTCAACTATTTTGTTGCAAAAAATTTTGTTGTTGAATCTTAATTTTTCAACTGAAAATTTAACTATTCCAGTTGAGAATTTGTCATTTTAATAGAAAATTCATCTCTTTGATTAAAAACTTGATCAGTTTATTGAAAACTCATGTATTTTGTTGAAAAGTTGTCTTTTCTGGTAGGAAATTAATTTTCTGATTTGAAAATTAATTTTTTTGGTTAAAAATTCCTCATATTAGTTAAAAATTTATCACTTTGATTGAAAATCAACTAATTTTTTTTAATCCTTTTTTTTGGTTGAAAAGCTATTATTTAACTGAAAATTCAACTATTCCAGATGAAGATTCATCGTTTCATTGAAAAATTCATTTCTTTGGTTAAAATGTATTTATTTTGTTAAAATCTTTTCTTTTAACATTTAGTTTTTAACTGAAAATTGGACTATTCCAGTTGAAGATTCATAATTTAAGTAGAAAATTGATACCTTTGGTTGAAAATTTAACTATTTTGTTGCAAAAAACTTTGGTTTCAAACCTTAATTTTTCAACTGAAAATTAACTTATTCCAGTTGAAAATTCATCATTTTAGTAGAAAATTCATCTCTTTGATGAAAAACTTAATAAGTTTTGTTGAAAACTCATGTATTTTGTTGAAAATTTGTCTTTTTAAGTAGAAAAATAATTTTCCCGTTTGAAATTTAATTTTTTTTTGTTGAAGATTCCTCATCTTAGTTGAAAATTCATCACTTCGATTGAAAATTGAACTACATTTGTGAAAAATCGTTTCTTTTTGGTTGAAAATTTATTCTTTAACTGAAAATTCAACTATTCCATATGAAGATTCATCGTTTAAGTGGAAAATTCATGTATTTGGTTAAAAATTTATTTATTCTGTTGAAACCACTTTTTCTAACATTTATTATTTAAATGAAAATTGAACTATTCCTGTTGGAGATCCATAATTTGAGTAGAAAATTGATATCTTTGGTTGAAAATTTAACTATTTTGTTAACATGTTTCTTATTTTCTTGAACCTAAATTTTTTAACTGAAAATATAACTATTGCAGTTGAAGATTCGTAATTTGTGTAGAAAATTTATACCTTCGGTTGAAAATTTACCTACTTTTTAAAAAATTTTCTTATTTTGTTGAACCTTAATTTTTTAACTAAAAATTTAACATTTTCAGATGAAGATTCATCATTCAAGTGGAAAATTGATACCTTTGGTTGAAAATTTATCTATTTTGTTAACATTTTTTTTATTTTGTTGAACCCTAATTTTTCAACTGAAAATCTGACTACAGTAGAAAATTCATCATTTTAGTAGAAAATTCATCTCTTTAGTTGAAAATTGAACTAGTTTGTTGAAAACTTGTGTATTTCGTTAAAAATTTGTCTTTTCCGGTAGAAAATTAATTTTCTTGTTTAGGAGTTCAATTTTTTGGTTAAAGATTCCTCATTTTAGTTAAAAATTCATCGCTTTGATTAAAAATTTAATTTGTAACTGAAAATTTAACTATTCCAGAGGAAGATTCATCATTCAAGTGAAAAATTCATCTCTTCAGTTGAAGGTTTATCTATTTTGTTGAAAACTCAACTCTTTGATTCAAAATTCAACTAGTTTGATGAAAACTCATGTATATTGTTGAAAATTGTCTTTTTCAGTAGAAAATTAAGGTTTTTGGTTAGAGATTACTCATTTTAGTTTAGAATTCACCACATTGAATAATCCATTTTTTTTTATCGTTTCTTTTTGGTTGAAAATTTATTTTTTAACTGAAAATTCAACTATTCCAGATGAAGATTCATCATTTGAGTGAAAAAATCACCTTTTCGGTTGAAAATTTATCTATTTTGTTGGAAAATCTTTTTTTAACATTCAGCTTCTAACTGAGAATTGAACTATTCCAGTTGAAGATTCATAATTTAAGCAGAAAATTGATTGAGACCTTTGGTTGAAAATTGATCTATTTTGTTAAGGAAAATTTTCTTCTTGATCCTAAACTTTTTTAATGGAAATTTAACTATTCCAGTTGAAGATTCATAATTTAAGTGGAAAATTCGTGCCTTTGGTTGAAAATATCCGCATTGAAAGAGGTTTTCTAAATAGTTTGAGCAAGGAAATCCGTTCCTTCGGGCGTAACAAACAGGAATCTTGAATCTGCATGCATTGTTTTATTAAGGTCATCATCATACCAGCATCATTCATTGATCTCGAGAGGAATATCAATGCCGTTTTGTCGAGTGAAGCCAAAAACATGTACGAGAATGTGATACCTGACCAGGTGGCCCTAGAGCGGTAGAAAGGGGGACTATTCGGTGAAAGCGGCCCAAAAATTAATCTCCTCACGAGAATCTCCTCACTAGTACAACCTACACTATCTACTATCCAGTAGCTAGTACCTGTGTATCTACATGAGGAAAAAAGATTAGGGGAAACCTTCCCACACTGGATAATCAATTAAAAGCACAGATATACTCTTTAAATCCGCATAAGTAGAAATTTTACTGATTAATTAGTTAGGTTACTTTGCTAATATGCTTAGTAGTACTTACTTACTAATGCAATGAGTAGCAATGAATTGCTATGAAAACATAATTTGGTAAATTTGTACTACTTTCCGATGGTTTTTGAGTTTTTCTCTGAATTTACATTCTTAGATTATATTGTTCTAGTAATAGTAATAATTGTGTATGAACAACACAATATTCGACATTAAAAAATTAGTCATGTTATTTTTTCATAACTTGTTAAAACAATACACTAATCTTTTTTCAAACTTTTTAAAACGGTACTTCAATCTATTTTATGCAACAAAAGAATCCTTTAATCGTTTTTGTATTATTACTCCCTTCTTTTAGGATGATAAATAGAAGATAGTAAACTTATTTTACTTTTGAAAATGCTATTACATTCAAATTTCGCGGTTATGTGGGACTAGTTTGTCCTCCGAGACAAGAGCAGTGCTCCTAACTCAGCTCCCCATCTTTACTGCGCATGCGTTGCATCGACAGTCTCATTGGCTGTGAATGGCGCACTTTTTTGAAAATATTACATGTGCAAATCAATTTTTCGTACTAAATCACCATTGTGGAAATAATAACAATTAATTTTGCAAGTGCAAGGCTAAATAATGATTGGATTGTATTCCTTACAAATAAATTATTAATTTTAAATCCAAAGGAATACCTTTTTTCACCAATTTAAATTTTAAATCATTCATAATATTGTTTTTTACTTTATGATTATTATATATTGTGAAAAATTGATTTGCATATTTAATCATTTTAAATAAGCGCGCGATCAACATCCAATACGGTTGTTGGTGCCACGCATGCGCAGTGCGGTTGGGGAGCCAAGTTGGGAGCACTGGCTGAGGGGAAAACACAATGGACCAAATGCATGGGATTTGGTCCATTTTGGTCCTATTTTCTTAATATGTTCGTAAAAACTAAATTTTTTCTATATAAACGTATCTGGAAATTAGTTTTTTTTAAAGAACTATTTAATGAAATAATAAAATGATAACAATTATTACTTATTACGAACTTATTATAGAAATAAAGTTTTGTCCCATGCATTTGGTTCCATTGTTCTCCCCTCAGCACTCGACGAAGTGAAGTTCGCTCGTAATGAAGTGAAAATGCCTAATTTTCACTCAAGGCCATGTAATACTTACTCGATTCCTACTTTATCGACATCTTTCGCAAAAATTTACGTCCACAGGAATTGAGATATGTATTTGAAAATTTGGGAAGTTACATGAATAACATTAAGGAACGTTTGCAGATATTAAATTTCTGAACTTACAAAAAAGTTTATTCATGGAAATTTTTTGATTTTTGTATTTCCAGAATTTTAGGTCCATGCGAACGGTCATTAGTGTCTTTTATTTAATTTTCCACACTTTCAACTCGATACCCTAATTTGTGTGCATATGAGTTGTTGCGAAAAAATGTGGGTAAGGTAGAATCAGGTAATTATTATATGACCTTACCAGTTGACAATTATTTAATTTATTTCAAATGCTCTCAAATTAACAATGTTCAATTTCAAACGATTACTTTTGAAATCATAAAATGCTTTTAAACGTTTTCAATTGCACAATTAAAAAAAATTAAAACAGCTTGTTACTTTAAATTAAGCATTTTCAAATTTTCAATTCTCCAGCTAACATGCTTTAAATTTTTCTAAATTTGTTGAATTATGGCCACTTTCAATTTAAAATCGTTAAATATTACATCATAAAACTTTAAGTCTATAACCTTCCATTTTTAACATTTTCACGTTGTGATTTTTTAAGTTTTCCAATGTTTTGCGTACTGAAAAATGTTATTACTTGGAAAATAGGTATAGTATTTATTTTCTCATAAAAAGCTTTCTATGGTAAACGGTGCTTTGATTATTTCAACCATTACCAATTAATTAAAAAAAAATTATATTGTCAAGTCGTAGGGAATCTTTTCATCGACGTTTAAAATTGTTAAATAAACCATTTAATGTACGTTTTAGATTTTGTGGACAAGCAAGAATTTTTTCTCTGTAGAAAAATATCATCAATAGCTTGGGGAATCCTGAAAGTATAATTGAAGCCTTGGCAGAAAGAACGTTGTTATATGACCTAGTTTGTTCTTTGACATATACACGTATACTAAGATATAGAACAGAAAATCCTTGGGTAGAAATCTCTTATCATAGTATGAATACAGTTTTGAATACATGTATTTTGTTGATCCAACGTTATCTCTGCTGAGGCTACAATTAAATATTGTTTCCACGAAAATGGCTCAGATTCAACAGCCTTGAAATATGAAAGTATCTAAAATTAGAAACCCTCCAATTCAAAACAAAAATATTTTCGTTAAATTCTTGAAACTTTCTCCATAAAGACCATTACATATTTATTTAATAAAAGACTATAGTATACCTTTTTTATCTTTAGGAGCGTTAGTTTTTTCCGGTGGTGAGAAAGCAAACTCCGCGGGTTCATCGTCACTTCTTTGAGAATATTTTCTCCCTCTCCTTGGCTTTTCTTTCGTAGATTTGGCTTCTGGCTCATCCTTCTGATCCATAGCAACTGTTTCTGATGCCGCTCTTTTTCTCCTTCCGGGTTGTTTTTTAACTACTTTAGAACTCATTTGTGTCTCCTCTGTCGCTTCGCTGGGTTCTTCCAAAATCGCGTCTTCAATAATAGAGCTCTTTAAACGAGAGCTTCGAGTTAGACGTTTTGGTTCCACTGGCAGATTGACACTCGCAGCACGTCTTGTTCTAGGTATAATCTCCTTCTTTTGATTTTTTGTTGTCGATCTACTTTTAGCTGGGACACTCAAGATCTCTTCAATTTCTTCTGGAATTGACTGAACAGAGGGGCGACGAGTACGCTTCTTTATTACAGGACTGCTAGTTACGTCAGCTAAAACTTTACTGCTTAAAGACAAATTCGTTGTGGATTGATGTTCATCGCCTTCTGGTTCTTCTGGTATCACTTCTTCTGATATACTGGTTGTTCTGATTGATCTTGATGCAACCATTGATATTTCTTTTGGCACTGACGCTCCTCGTCTACGAGTTAGTCTTGGAGGTGGTTCTACAAGTTCCTCGTCGGTATCTTTCGACAGGGATGATGCTCTTGTTCTTCGAGGCGGTGGAATTTCCTTTGTCATAGAACTTCCACGTCTGCTTCTTGTCTCTGTTTTCAACAGGAAAAAAAGTTCATGTTGGAATTAGTTAGAAAACTTAAAAAATCTGATTAAAAGATCAGGGTGGCCTGAAAAAATTGCTGGTCATTTTCAAGTTTCTTCCCACTTGTTTACATTTTTTAATTCAAACGTCTTCAAAACTGAACTAAAAGTACAGTGAAAAGAATGTTCAAATTAACGAATCTAATTCGGAATATTCTAAATTTAAAGCCTTTAAAATGTAAGATTAAATAAATAAAACTGAACAATTTGAACTCAACATTCAATATTGTACAAGTCGAAGCTTTCAATATTAGACATCTCCAAATGAGAAACATTTGCAATTATACAATTCCAAAGTAAAAGCCTTAAAAATTGTACAATTACATTTTTTAAAAAGAAAAATGGAACATTTTCAAATCAACAAGTATTCGAAAAATTAGTAAAGAAGCACTGAAAATTGTTCACCTACTAAGTATAAGATTGAGCGATTGAAATTGTCTTATTTATAAATTTAAAATTATTCAGGTTTATTTCTCAAACACAAAATTTTCAAATCAACCAAAATTCGACAAATTAATAAGGAAGCACTGCAATTTTTTCAACTATTAAGACTTTCAGGAATATTAATTGAAAACAGTGCAAGATAGAGCGATTGAAATTGTCTCATTTATACATTTCAAAAATCTAAAAACTATTCTAATTTAAACGCTTTCTATTTAAAATTATTTCTTCCAATCTTTCAATTTATCAAAGTGTATGATTTTGCAAAATATAATACAGCGGTTTCACAATTATAGATAAAATAATTCTTGAATAGTTTATTTTGATATAAACTCAGAGTCTTTTTTAATTTTTTTTCCTGTCGCGTTGTTTAAGAGAAAAAAATGGTTAAAAATTGTGTACTTATTAAATGAATGCTTTTATAAAAGAATCTAAAGTTTCTTTTTATCTTCGACAGTATATAAAGTGAGGCTTTGTGAAAAGTGAGGATATGTCGCTATGTTTACATAAATATTTTAAAAAGCTTAGGTTACTTTGATTACTTTCCCACCAGTGCACTCTCATAAATATATCTACTTTTGTGTGATTACCGTTATCAGATTTCACAAAAACCTCTCTAAACACAAACAAAATATCAATCAACATCGTTTAAAAAAATTCAAATCCCAACAATCAATTGAAAACAGTAAACAAAATGTAAGACATATTTTCTTGAGATATATAAAAATAAAACTTTTTTAAACTATAAAATCCAAGTATTGAAAACGAAATATCTGACTTTGGAAACATCCATGTTCTAAATTATTGAATTTCACTAGTTTAAAATTGTCTAGTTATAAAGTATCAAATTGATATTATTAAATTTATAGCGGCTTTAGTGTGAAATGATTCAACTACGAAGGATTTTAATTACAACTTGTACAATAACGTTTAAATTCACAATTCTACAATTTCAAGCGCTCCTGATTTTAAATTGTGCAATTTTACTCATTTTAATATAAAAATATTCGATTTTGATCCTTCTGAAATAATAATTATTTACTTAACTATTAAAAGGCTTTCATGTGTAAGTCTGCAACTTTGAACGATTTAACTTGAAAACGAAACAATTTTGAATGTTAGAATTTAAAATTATTCCACACTGCCAATTAAATGTTCTTCTATTTCAAATTCTTTTTTGTAATTATTCAATGTTGAAGCTTTTAATTCCAAAATCTTGAAAATTCAATTTTTTTTTCAATATTGAAAGCTTCAAAAGCAGAGTTTCTGAACTATTAAGGTTGTTAATTTGAAAATGCCCAATTTTCAATATTTACATTTGAAATTATTTATTATTTAAGGATTTATATTACGAAAATTTCAACTATTAATGCTTTCATATTTAAATTGAATTTGTAAAATTTGGACGGGCTCAAATAACAATGCTTGAATTTCAAACACTATAAATTTGATTCGCAGCTATTTAAAAAATTCGAAATGAACTCGTTTGATTTTACATCATTTCATAATATGGTATTTAAAGTGATCGGACAAGTTTTTCTATTAAAACTAAGAATATAAAAAAATTATCGGTCAGAAAATAAATGCACTGTCATTTCTGCGTTCTCCTGGTTCAGTGGCCACCCTGAAAGTTACTAAAAATGGATTAAAAAACTTACTTCTTGTAACTGGTATGCTGGTGTCCATCTCAATTGGTTCTCCAATTGACATAGAAAGTATAGTCTTCTGCTTCTTAGGCGCAGTTTCCTCGATCATTGACAATTCCTTCTGTACAGAAGCACCTCGTCTCGAGCTTCTTCTAACAATTTCCACTGTCCTTTCTTCTGATTCCTTTTCTGTCTCAACCGATGAAGTTTCTTGAGTCACGTTAGCAGTCTTTCGAGGTCGACCTCTCTTCGTAGGAGTATCCACGGAACATTCCGATCCAGACGAAATCTTCCGACCTCCTCTTCTACTTCCTAATTCTACAGACGTCGCTAAAATCTCCTTCACAAGCGAACTACCTCTTCTCGTTCTCACTTTTTCTACTTCAACATCTTCAAGCTGAGATTCTACATTTTTCGATACCGAAAGTCTCTGAGATTTTGTTTCACTCACAGGTGTTCTACTCATCGTAGCTTTTACCACATCTTTTAAAATTATTTCAGGAGTCAATTCCTCAGTTTTTTGTTCTACAACCTTCGATACTGAAGAAGCCCTTAGAGATCTTCTTGGAGTCCTAAGACCTTCCTCGGAAGTTTTAGTCTCTTTGCTAAGAAGCGAATCTTTCTTTGCAGATAAAGTCTTTTGTGACCGGGTTTCACGAACAGGAGTCTTATCTTTAGTGATGTTACTTTTTGTAATATTATCGTCTTTGAATTCAGAAGAAATTCTTTGAGGGTTAGATATCTCGTTCGCAATCGATTTTTCTACCATATCTTCATTTTTCGTTTCTGCTGCAATCGAAGAAGCTCTTCTCGATCTAGTTTCTCTCACTGGTGTCTTCCGCAGAGACACACTAATCGAAACCTCTGCCACTTCTTCTTTTTCTTCTACATGAGGTTCGTCAATTATGATGTTATTAATATTACTTAGAGGGTCAGAATCCGATTTCGAGTATTCATTCAAATCTGACGTAGAGTTTCCTTTTGAGTCTACTATCTGACTTTCAGGTTCTTTTGTACTCGTCTGTTCAGATTCATCGTCCGTGATATTAGATTCATCTTCCTTCTCCTTATTCTGAAGAGTTTTATCAACTTCCTCGATTATACTTTGTTCCAGAACCTCCAGGGACTCATCATCCGTTATACTGTAATTATCTGCCACGAATTTTGAAGGTCCGCTTTTTTCCTCTTCTTTTTGAACAGATTTTTCAGACAGGGAATGAAGCATTTCACTGTTGACGGAGTTCGAAAGGCTTTCGAAGACTTCTTCCTCATCATCTTCATCGTCTTTTAGAGCTAGTAACTCTAAATCGTCTGAACTCTCGCCATCCACTTCCTTTTCATGTCCCGAAAGAGACTGACGTTCCTGCGTCGATATCACAGATCCTCCACGAAGAATATTTCTGTTTGTGTCTTCGTGGATTTGGGAAACCTTTTCAGACTCATCCAATTTATCCTCTAGGTGCATAATCACCTCACCGTTTGACTCTGACATTTTCTCGGTAATGGATCTTTCCGCGTGCGTCGCTTCTTCAGGAAGCTGTACTTCTTCAGCGGCTAGATCCTCTGCAATATCCACATCAGCCTCCTTTATTGCTTCAAACTTCTTTTCGACTTCTTTCTCAATCACAATCTCCTCTTTCGCGCCCTGTTCTCCATCCACTACTTCGCCTACGGTTTTATTAATTTCTTCATCATTGTTTGCTTCTTCTATTTCGTTCACTTCTTCATTCTCATCTCCTTCGACTACAAATTCTTCAACTACAGTTTTCGTCACGCTCGTAACTGAAACTTGCGTAACACGAAGCGTTTTTCCAGGGCTATCTCCCTTTTTGCTGGAACTATTTACATTCCAATCGTCTCTCTTGTCACCACTGCCGATTCTTCTCCAACTATCGTCCAAACTTGAATCGGATAAAATCGATGACGAGTAAACAGAACTGGACATACCCCTCGGACTCTTGCCGATATTAAAGTCCAGAGAAGTCGCTGAGGAGTTAAGAAGGCTCTTGGAAACAAGGGAAAGAGACGTCGGAGTATCAACGGACGAATTGCTTCCAGTTTTCATAGAAGTTCGTCTCGATGAGTCGCTTGAAGACAAAACACTACTTCTTCTTAAACCAGGTCTGGGACGAGGTCCGGATAAATTCTTTCCGTAAGCGCTACTGTCTGTTAAGATCGTACTTTCTTCTGATCTCAAACTAACATTCGGGCTGAAGAATGCATCACTCATCGAGGCTTCTTCGTCTATCACTTCCTTCGACACACTTTCATCTTTTGCTGTACTTTCGTCCACAGTTTCCTTGTTCATACTTTCGTCTATCGATTCACTCTGCATAGTATCATTCTTTAGTTGACTCACACTAAACCGAATCATCCTCGGCCTCTTCTCGCTCATTGGCTCCGATCCACTTTCTGAATGCAAACTATTAACACTTGATGAGGCTGACTCTTTAATCATCTGACGGATTTTGAGAATAGATTGTGGAGTTTCCACAGGAGTATTACCCATTTTTGTGACGTAAGTTTTACGTTTGATGAGTGGAGTGCTAAACAAGGCATCAATACCCAACTCTGATCTATTACCTAGGGTTCTCTCGCTCCAGCTTTTGTCCCCCATACTTCTATCCATTCTACTTCTGTCAATTTCACTCCTCTCTCCAACATTTCTACCCTCTGATAACTTCCTACGTTTATTTTCACTCGATTTATCAACCCCACTCCCATGCACCTCGTGAATCGTTCTTTTGAACTGAGCTTTTCTTTCTAGGAACAAAATGCAGTTAACGTCACTGGTTCCGGGGTTTGATTTCAAAGACAAGCAAGGCGCGCTCACAAAAGGAATCTGACTTCTCTCTCCTCTAACATATGTCTCTTTTGCTTTTCTCACAACAGTCTCGTGAATTTCTCGAGCTCTGTTATAACTCCTTGCATGAGACATCGGTCTAGGATATCTAAAATCAGGATCCACCTCTTGATTCTTTCTATTCAGACTTGCAGTAAACCGTCTCGTTACATCCGGCAAAGTAGCGTTATAGGCCTTGAACATATTCATAGAAATAGGCTGATCCATCTGATTAAATCTAGAACCGAAGGAGTAAATGCTGCTTGCCTCAGTGTAACGACAACGTTGAAGATAATAAAGAAGTTTCGTTTCCTCGCACTTGTCCTCTTCAAGGAACTTCACAAAAGCCTCTTCCTCTTCTTTACCCAAAGCCAAGTGCAGAATTTCCGAGAGTTTTCCGTAAGATTTACAAGCTCTGAAGAATCTGGTGAGAAGTTGCGCGTAGTGGGAAGAAGGCCGAGAGTTGAAGGCGGATTGAACCAAGCCATGTTCTACCGAAAGGCTGATGATTGTTCCTTGTTCATCAATCGTCGATAGAGGTGGTTTCCTCACTCGTAAGTACATCAAGGCTAGTTTGTGTTGATTGTCGTGCAGGAGGGTTTTGACAACTAGCTTATGATGCCAATCTTTAAAGTCAGAGTCGGAAACTAATTGCCCGGTCATCATGTCTAAGAAGCCTTGGTAGTCTTCGTGGTCGAGGAGCCAAAAGGCCTGTGTGAGTTTAATAAGGCTCGGGCTTAGTTTAAAAGCTGCAGGATATTTGATAAGTTGATCTATACTAGGACAAGATCCCTGCAAAAGCATCGCTAGGTCCATCAGGAGGTAAATCGTGATTTGGTGCTTATTTTCTATCTCGTTGGACTCGATCTGATGACAGTCTGCTAAGTAACTTCGGAGTAAAGACTGTAAGGATGGAGGAGGATACTGACCTGCAGATTCAACGTCAACTCCTTCCCTTTCCCATTGATATCTGAGTGATGGACATTCGCGAGTGATCAAGGCGTCGATGAAGAGATCATCATCCTCTGTGTTACTCTTCTCTTTCAGCTGCTCTCTTTTCTCCTTGTACAAGGCCGCGAGTCTTTCGTAGGGATAGGGAATTCTCAAAGACAAAGCGAGTCTTAAAGCACTTTCGTCGACCTCTTGTGTTTCGGGAAGTAGTCCCACATCGTGGAACCAAAGAAGAACTTGTAGGTACGTCGCAACTCGTTTCAAAGCTCTTTGTTGCATGAGGAAGTCTGCTGAATCGACTTTTAGTTTCTCAACGACGGTTGATAGGCACTCTAGTTGTTGACAGCAAAAACGCAAGGTTTTTGCCTCTGATTCTCCGATGTTGCTCCCAGATTGATCGAAGAGGGGAATGGTGAGTTGATCGGCGTATATTTTAATAGCAGAACCACGTTGGACGCCCCACCTTAAAAACGCGGGGAATAAATACGAAGCGCTGCCATCAGACCACTCTTTGGCACATTTTATCAGGAAGTTAGCCCAGCGCTGTTCCAGACAAAGAGAAAGTAGCATTTCTCTTTGAGCGTTGTGATCGCTGCTAAAAGAACATTCGATATTGAAGGGAACGAGACCTGCGTTAAGGCATCGGTGGAAGGTTTCGGCTGGTTGGATGAGTATAACGGGACCAGAAACGACGATTTTGCGAAGAAGGTCAGCTTGCAGACCTCGAGTTAACCAGAAGTTTAGTCGGTTGGAAGTCAACTCGAGCCATTCGAATGAGAGAGTATTTGGAAAGAAAAGCTCTTCCAAGGTGTTTGGTCCGCTGCTTGTGAATTCTTTAAGAGTAGACGGAACGTATGCGCAATTAATCACCAGGTCTTTAACAGAAGTTGGGGTCTCAGATCGGGTTCTGTAACTGGCGAGAATGCTGTTTGGATTTTGACATTCTGAGGCTGTCACAGGCATTTGTTCCTTGTACCACTGGTTTAGATCGAAAAGCAACATTCTGTTATTAGTGCCAATTAAGAGTAAACTTTCCTCTCCACGCCGAATACCAGATTCGGTTTGCTCAGAGTTATTTTCTCGTTCGATTGGCAACAGGCAAGTGATGGTGTCTCCTTCATCTAGTTCTATTTCGAATTTTAAACTCGGATCACTCTCCAACTTGAAATACAAGTTAGAGTCCTTTTCGCAGTATTTTTTCTCGAAAAGCATGGCGTACATTCTGAGAACTGGAGCTGCGGTTGCGGAATCGTCCTGACACGCCACCCACAGGTAGTAAAATGATCGCGGATCGTCCGCGGGTTCTATCAAAGCTAAGTGGCTGACCGACATGTTCTCGTCGAAGAGCGTACTTATCCAACCGATGGTTCCGTCGCTTTGCCAGAGCATGACTCTTCCCAGGCAACCCGATATAAGACATCCTATTTTCTTCGAACTTATTATCGAAGTTGATAATTTGTCGTATGAAAGAGGCGTCGATTCGAACGTTTCTCGATTGAAACCTACAAAGTCTTCTATTCCTGAAATAATGAAGAGACAAGTTGATTTTAGTTTGAAATTTTAGTTGTGGAATGAAGTTTTGATTGAAGTTTCAGAATGGAGGTAAAAGTGGATTACTTACGACTATTAATTAAGCTGTATGCTGTGTGTTTTTCTCTGCTATGAGAATGTCTTGAAGAAGACGAAGATGACTTGGAGCGGGGAAATACTAATTCGTAGGGAGACAACTCATCTGCTATCAGGTACGAACTCCCACTCTCCCACGAAGATCGCTGAAGGTCGATTATAATGTGGTCTAAGTTACGCAAAGCTACACATGCTACGCCAGAATTGGTTTCGAGGATTGTAGCCGCCTTTTGTACACTAAATTCTTCCCATGCTGCACCACCGTTTATCACACACATTTGTTCAACGCCAGATGGCACCTAAAAAATAATAGAACGTTCAATTTCGCCATTGTAGAAACGGGCGAAAGGTGGTTATCAATTTAAAAATAATAGCTAAAGACAAAGGGCATTATTTTTAAATAGGTGTAGTATTTAAAAATCTGTATACCACGGATTGAAAACTATGCATTTAGATTTAAATCGATTAAATATCTACATGTAATTACAAATCATTGCAAGTGAAATTGGATTTTCAGGGATCCCAATGCAAGTAGGGTAGATTCACCCCCAAATATTCATATGAATCTGTTTTAATTCATCTAGAAAAAAACTGAAGGAAAATAACTTAGATTTAATAAATATAATTGACTTTTAATAGAACCGTACCACAAAATGAAAAAAGACTCGATCCATGACAATCTTCAATTGAAAAAGTGATCTCGATTGTAAAGAATGAAAAATTAAGCAATTTCACATTACATGATCACGAAAGTGAAATCTATAATTGAAGAAATGAGAATGACAACGGGATACGGATAAAAAATGAAATTTTACAGGATGACCAAAAAAAGTTTTCTGTGATAGGTTTTCAAAGATAAAATTGTCATAAAATTATAGAAGCATGTGCTCCTGAAGAACTCTATACTGAAGATGTAAAAACATTACGAATAAACAATTTGCTGTGTGGGAGGAGAAACAAACAAAATGGCTCTTATCCAGTTCTCCATCTCATAAATTTTAAACTGCATTTTTTTTTTACAAAATCACGAAAATTTAGTAAGGAGTTTTTCAGAAAATATGAAAATACAAGAATGACGACTGGACAAAGACCAAAAATAAAATTAATTCTATACTAAATAATAGAAAATTTACTGAAAATTGTAAAAGTATGTGGCCATTATTTACAATGCTTCAGAAAGTTGGAATAATTTGCGAAACAATTTTCTATGTGTTTGATGGTGGAAAAAATGAATTGGTCGTTATCCAGTTGTCATTCTCATATTTTTAAAATTCATTTTTTCCAGAGAAAGGAGTAAATATTTTTACATATTCCATGTGTATCGATAAATAGTGTCCGAAATTACTTGAAATCATTGAAAACATAATTTCTAAAAACTAGTTCTTATCCAGATGTCATTCTCATGTCTTTAATTCCAAGCACTTAACATTAAATAAGTTTTAATTCATATCAAGCTTTTAAAAAGTATGACCTATGTTAAAAATTGAACAATTTCAAATAGTGCCGTTTAAAGTTAAAATAATTTTAAATATGATGCTGACAAAACTTAATAATTTAAAAGCCCGGGGGATTATCAAAACTATGTTTTTCCAAAAGTTTAAAAAATGTTAAGCTGGAAACCCCTTACACTTTAAAGATTAACAATACAAGAACAATTAAAAAGATTTGAAATTGTACAATTTCCAATAGTAGATTCTTACATGAAACAATTTCTAAGTAACATAAATAAGCATACAATATAGATAACAAAATCTAGGTAGTATATATAGATGCAACTTATTTGATTAATTAAATAGCAGGTGGAATCTTTTGATTGAAACCTTCAAAATTGGAATAATTGTAATGGAATTCTTTGAAATTAAACAATTTTAAGTAGCAAGAGTTTGAAAGATTCCAAGTACAACAAAATAAGTGAAAATATCAAAATGCTAAAAAAAATCAGTAATTTAAACATTGGTCATTAAAGTCTTAAAAATTAAAATTTTCAAAAATAAATATTTTCAAATTTGAATGGTTCAAGTTGAATAATTAAAAATTCGTAATATCAGAAAATTAACGTGTTAAACCGCTAGAAATGAAATCCAAATGTTAAATATTTCAAGCAAAACAATTATATAACCGGAATATCAAAATTGAAAACAATAATATATAATTAGAGAATAAATATAAAATTATAGAATAAATATAAGTAAAAATATAGTTTCAGTAGTCATACATTATTGATTAAAATTCATCATGTTTATGCAATCAAACTATATATTAAAAACTAAAAGTTGTGATTCTGGAAATCTAGAAATTTTATCCCAAAAAATTTGGGAAAACAATTTGCTATGATAAATTTAAATAAAAGAGAACTGATATATATTAATATGTAATTCAAGTATAAAAAAAGTTTTTATAACCCTTTTGACTGTCAACTCTAAATAATTATTCATTAACAAACTTGAACTACTTTTTCTCGCACTAAATAATTTCTATAAAAATGCTGATTTCTATAACACATTACAATATTTGTCAAGCTAAATGTTAGTTATTTTTGCATGTAATTTCTAGTACAATATAACTACTTTCTATGAAGAAAAAACTTAAATACCTTTGTTTGTGATACGCGAAATGGTTAACTTAGATAAATATAAAGATAATTTAAATAATTTAAAGATGAAAGCTGCAAAATTGTATTTCCAAAATGTTACCATTTAATTCTGCCAACTTATATTTTCTATATAATTAAGTAGTTTGTTCATAATTTAGTAATATTTATAAATGAATTATTTTCAAAATTGAATAAAAATTCCTTGACTTTAGCGCCTTTAGAAAAAAAAAACACCATTCATGACAGATAAAAATCCCAGACCTTTACAGGAACTGCGGCCACCCTAACAGAACTAAACAAAAACCCCTAACAGAAAGTGAAATAAAATAATACTTACTCGAATAACTCTTAAAATACGAGAAGTTGTGCATTCGAAGACACAAATCAGGCCTACTGATTCCTTAATTCTATGCGCATCATTATCCAGTCCGACTAAAAGCAACGGAATTTGTCCAGGTTGTGTTGGAAATGGAGAAACTGAAGATATTCGGTATCGAAAGTTCCACGAACTAATGCTTTCTCCACTTCTGACATTGAAAACAATCAAGCGCGTTCCACAACTTATCCAAGCATGGTTTGTTCCATCTAAAAATCCGCCTAGGGGTTTGATAGGTTCAAAAGTTTCGTGCGTTGCATTTCCCGGAGATTGCTCATCTTCAGATGAATGATTCAATCGGTCCCAAATAGAGGATTGAAGTTCGATGATTCTGCGAATCTAAAATAGAAAAATAAAGTCGATCAATCTACGAAATTAGAAGGGAAAACGAAATCGACAAAATAATCCTTCAATCCTCTTAAAATATGGTGTATTTAACCCAAATTTATGACCATTCAAACAGAAGAAAAGTCACATGACTCATGGTAAACACATAACGAACACTGAAACCCCATATAAATCATTTAAAATCCAGGTAACTTATTAATAACACGAATAACACCGACGATCACCATTTTTAGGTCAATTTTCCAAAATGACACTTATTATCAACAGAACACCAATGTGTAAGAATTTATCTGAAGTTGCTTCTTCAATAATTGTTTCTTTATTACATTTCCAGATTCTCTAATAAAAAAGGACAATTAATCCGCCTTTGTGGGCATTTTTCACTTGACTTAAAATCTACTTTTGGATCGTCTATTGCTATCTTCAAAATACGTATTCGTTATCACAAAATATAAACTTTTATTTTGATAAGATTTACCTTGCAAAATAGGCGTCTTGACACATAATTACGGAATTTTTTAATCGAGCGGGAAATACGTTCAATAAATTCGAACCTAGTGCCACACGCGTTTTTTGAGAGTGAATGTTTTCACAATTGAAAAATAAACTTAAAAAGTATATAATGCTTTTTACTTACCTCGCAATTGGTGTCCTCCAACTCTTTCATGGTTTAACTCGAAATTTCAAACCCCATTGACGCCAAAAAGTGTGTTCAAAAAACCGTTCAACAGGGTTCGGAGAGGTTATGTTCGGGCAAACTTACAACAATTTTACTAGACGTAGTTGAAAGGCGCAGGAGAACTGCGGTTCTCCGCATGCGGCCGATATTAGTTGTTATCGTCGAATCGACGATTGCATTTGGTGCGTATCACAAAACCCGTACAAAATTTTCTTTATCATACAACTTGTGAAACCATTTAAAACCGAGAACATAAACGTGAATCTGTGCGCTAACTGCTAACGGATGCTGCCAATCGCAGCGCGAAAAATTTAACACTGAACAGTGCTGCCAATACTGCTCTCAAAGTGCACTGCGCATGCGTTATACCAGCACCCTCATTGGATGTTGATCGCGCGCTTATTTGAAATGATTAAATATGCAAATCAATTGTTTACAATATATAATAATTATAAAGTACAACAAAATATAATGAATTATTAATAATTGACATTTGTGAAAAAAAAGATATTTCTTCCTTTGAATTTGATATCACTAATTTATTTGTAATGAGTAAAATCAAATAATTAATGTACTATTTGGAAGTACATTAAAAAAACATAAACTTAAAAAAGTCAAATTGTGTAACTTTATTTCTATGATCACTTTTCTATGAAGCTGCGGTCCCTGTTTTTTTTCAAGTTGAGGGAGAAACGGAGAAACACTTGTGACAGTATGCATTGTTTCCTTGAACTAGCAAGTTGTCTTTTAGAATAAGTGAATATATTCAGTAGAATGAAATTTAATTTTTGTCCAATGTGATGAACAATATTTTTGGGAAAAAAATTGCATCTTTTTTTGGATTTAACGACAAAAAGAACAAAAGGTTAAGTTTTTTATCATAGATTGAAATTGAAGCTTCCCTTCACGAAAGACCTCATTGAACCTGATAGAAAACAAAATCTATGAGAAATAATGCGGTCTTTGTCACGAAATTCCAGAGTAAAACTCACAGAGTTGTCTAATTTTAGTAGGTTCAGTAAGGAACTCCTAATAGGCCTCATAGAAACCTCATAGAAACCAATAGACTTTGAGATCTGAAAAACTAATTTTGGTATTCCAGATAGAAGCCAGCTCTATTTGAGTCTGGAAATCCAAGTATGTTCTGTTTGTGTAAAAAACTCATCAAAACCAACAGATGTGGGTACTTTACGAAATCTCAACAAATTTATTTTGGAATTGCAGACAGAAACCAGCTCTTTTTTAGTTTGGAAATCACAATTGGTTACACAGCTTTGTAAAATTCCAACAGAAACCACTTCATTTTGCAATGGGAAATCCAGATTGGTTACAGATATGTTAATTCCTCTTAGAAACCAGCAGATATTCTATCTGGCAAATTTTCTCCTAACAGGCAGCCAGATTGAAACTCATTGAACCTTATAGATCCTCATACAAATTCTATCAGGTTTAATGAGGTCTTTCGAGAAGGATGTTACAATCTCTAAAATTGCGTAAAACATGGATCAATGAAATTTTTATTAGCTGATCAATTTTGAAAATTATAAAATTTAAAAAAAAATGAAAATAAAGGATTAGGAGAATGGGTCAATATTCTCAGTATTGAAAGTAATCTTAAATAAAATGCAAAATTACCAAAACTTCCCACAGCAGTTGAACGGGTTAACTGGTTTTTTTCTATCTTTTTTAATCGTCTCGTCACTATGTAATGAATCTAATGCAGCATATGAAAATTCAATTTCTTAATATTTTAATAATTATCAATTTCGTTCAACCGGCTTGAATCGTGTAACGCTCTAAAAATAGGAAGGTCGGATGAGTTACAACCGACCACTCGGGGTCGAAAAATTTCACGCTTTAACATCCTGCTGTGCTCTTCAAATTGGGAGCGCCTGTTTTCGGTTTATCGTGGATACTTTCCCGGTGGCAGATTGCTCGTTTCCAGGTTCATAAATTAAGCACATTGTCGATTAATTGAAAAATAACAAAAACAAAACCATTTTTCAAAAAACGAAGGCTTTCTTTTTGTGTATTATGACATTGAGATTATGTGGTTAAAATAATACATCGAACAATTCACCCTCGCAGAAGGAGACATGTCGTTTGTAATACATGGGCTAAAAATCAAGCCTGAGGAAGCGCCTTAAGTTCAAGTTTAGTGTACGCGTCTGACCAAACTCTGACTGTTCTACTAGAGTATTTTGATGCGCGGTTTAAATTATCGTTCGAGACTGAATTATCAACAGAGTGAAAGAGCGGTAATGTTTTAAATTTGAAAACTCTTCGTGAAGTGCTAAGACAAATACGAGAGAGAAACCAATTTTATAAATGAACAGAGACATTTAATATAAACATTAACACTAAAATGTCGCACCCAAATCCTTTACTGATGACTCTGGTTGAACTCCTATCGGATCCTGATTCTGAACCACGACAATTATGTCGCATCTATAATGATGGTGAAGGCTGGCTTTGCATTGAGGTGTATCTTCGAGAAGGCTATTAGAAATTCTACGTTGCTCCAGAGAATGTACCCATCAGTTTTCTGCAAGTACAGTAAATTATAAAGGTGCTCACATAAATTTGACATTAAATTGTCGAGAAAAGCTGCAACCTTCTACCAGGGTTTTGCGTGGTTTTACTCCCGGTAGCTAGAGTATTGCCAATTGCACCGGGGTCGTACACTGTTAGAAAAATCTGTACTAGATTTAGTATACATGTAATGGAAGCAAGAATGCACAACATGAAATTAAA
>JAABKJ010006799.1:0-21572 GCA_011634705.1 Andricus grossulariae
CATGAAACTAGCCATGTTGGATTGTCCTTTTCTCAGGGCCCTGATATTAGAACCTCCTTCTTTATCGAGAAAGCTGGAAGGCTTAACTGCTCGAGGCGAGTTATTTTCAAATTCTGTTGCGAATATCAAACCTTTACTTATTTCAAGAAAAGAAGCTTCTCGTCAATTGGCAACCGATTATGTTCCTGAGAAAAATTCTCCAATCATTGAAAATCGTGGTAGGAAGCGTCTTTCTCCTACAGATTCTCTGTTTGATGAACGAACACGTTCGAAAAATTTGAGGATAGTTGCTTTAGAACAGAAATCAGACCGAATAGAGAACCTACTGACTAGATTGTTAGAAACAGTGTCGCCTAATATGGAAGTTGAGCAGGACAATTCTTCTTTTTCAGAATTTTCGGATGAAGGGAGCTCTTCATCTGATAATGATTTTCGTAATGACGATCCAACAAATGGGTCATCTTCTTGTCAAACTTCCAGCTTCAAGAAACTTGATTCATCTCTTTCGCTCAACGTTAATAAAGAGATTATAAATTTTTTACCTTCAGCTAAGGAGTTGGAGCCAACAGTTCCAAAAGCATCGGAAGAGTTGGCAAATCAGGGTATTACTTGTCAACGTTTTGGTAATGAATTGTGGAATAAGATTCGTTATGTAGAAGCTCAAAAGAAATTACAGGCTGCTCCTGTATTTTCAGCCTCATCAGTTAACACACAAGTTTCCGGATTAGCAGGTTCTACACCTTTCTCAGACTTTCTAACCAAGTTTGATCTTTCGCTGGGTACCATTTCACATGGTTTACTGCGCCAAAGAAAAGAATTTCAGGAGGCTGTTTCTACCTTAGCTAGGAAGCACCCAGCCATTGGTGACGATTTAAATCATTTTTTTGTTAAAGGAAGCACCTTTTAAAAATACCTCAGACGAACTTCTTCAATATACCTTTGGTGGACGTGCAGACGTCATTGATATGAGAAGAAAGATCTATGAACCAAAGAGTAGTCACATGGCCTCCCTTCTTACGAATGTTCCGCCCTCCTCGACACATCTTTTCGAAGAAAAAAGATTAAATGATTTGCTCAAAGATAATGGTGGTTTCTATAAATTTTTTTCAACCTCGAAACCATCAGGGCCAAAGGTCCAGCATGATTTGAAAAGAGAAGCTAAGCCAAAAGGAAAGAAAAAGATTCGATCTTGGATTTACTTCGAACCAGAGAGGATCTCAAGGAGGTTCCGCCAACTCAGGAACAAGAAGATCCAATTGGAATGAGCAAAAGAGATCAGAAAAGCTTCGAACTGGATCCAACCCATCAGATACTAAAACATCCAGAACTGCTCGCTTCTGACTCACACAGTCAAATGCAATTCCAAGGGGGTCAATTACAACATTATGTCGAAAGGTAGATCAAATTCAGGGCTCCAGTTTCCATCACCAGTATGATAACGGCGTTTCTCAATACGGGAGTTTTAAGGAAACTGGATGCTCAGTCCAGGTTTTTATCTACCGTGTTTTTGACACCCAAGTCCAAAGGTTCGTGGAGACCTATTTTCAACCTCAAGTGTTTAAACCAATGTCTCCATCCACGGAAATTTCGGATGATAAGTCATGCGCGAATCTCAAGTTTTCTTCATATAAACGATTATTCAGCAAAGATAGACCTGTTACAGGCTTATTTGCATGTTCCAATAAAGGAATCACACAGACGTTATCTGGCAATGAGCTATCGGGGAGAAACATACTGCATGACGGCCTTGCCCTTTGGTCTTTCCAGCGTCCCCTAGCCTTTTTAAGAATATCAAACTGGGTAGTCAGTCAGCTGAGAAAAAAGGGAATGAGAATAGTGGTTTACCTCGACGATTTTCTTTTTGCGAACCAGGATCTACATCTCCTGATACTTCAGCTCAAGGAGACAGTAAGGTTCCTCACGCTTCTAGGATGGAAAGTAAATTTTCAAAAGTCGGTTTTGGAACCTACAAGACAACTAGAGTATCTGGGTATCATATGGAATCCCTGGACGGATCGAAGATTCCTTTAAGAAAAGAAGACGAAAGTGATAAGACTGTGTGTGGAGAAAGTTATGGTTCGGCAAAGATGTAGCTGGCATCAGGCGAAATCACTGCTCGGAAGGCTAGAGTTTGCTTCATTCGTAATTCCCCTGGGGAAATTGTTTTGCAGAAGAATGCAACCAGCCGCTCATTCGGTTCCGGAAATTTTTTCGAATCAACTCTTCACGCTTCTGGATCAGATAAAACCAGACTTGCAATGGTGGTTGAACAATTTGACCGAAAGATCGAAAATATATCCAAAAATACCTACTATACATTTAACAACAGATGCATCAAACATAGATTGGGGCGCCCATTTTGGAGACAAGCTGATGACGGACCAATGGAGTTTAGATCAGAAAAACTGACATATAAACAAAAAAGAATTGTGGGCAGTCTACATAACAATTGTTAAAAATAATCATATTCTGCAGAGAAAAACCTTATCTCTTCAATCAGACAACAAGACAGTGATAGCTTATATTCGTAGGCAAGTAGGCACGAAGTCACAACCTCTGTTACAGTAAACAGAGAAGCTGTTAACTTCAACTTCAAAGCTAGATCTTCAAATGGAGACTCACTTTATACCAGGAGTTCACAATGTTGTAGCAGACCGAATACCTAGACTGGATTCTCTAACGGATTGGCATTTGTCGACGAGAGTAAAGAACCGGCTTTTCAAAAAATGGGGAGTTCCACAAATAGACTTGATGGCAACCGCACAATCAGCAGTCGTTCCAACTTATGCGTCTCGAATCAGGGATCAGAAATCAACATTTGTGAACGCCTTCAGTCAAGTGTGGAATTACAACCTAGCATGGATATTTCCACCTCCCTCTCTAATTCCGAGGGTTCTACAACATCTGAACCTAGCCCAGGGGATTTTCATTATAATTGTTTCGAGATGGGAGAAAGTCTTCTGGAGAGCAGATCTGAAGAATCGATCACTGGGACCTCCTTGTGAAATTCACAGCCTTCCACAGAATCTTTTGTACATGCAAACCAACTCTCCTCCACCAAAGGTGTAAGACCTACATTTGGAGGCTTCGAAGGTACGGGGTGGATTGCCCAGACAAAGGGATGGACTGAAGAAGATATAGCTTCACTGGAGTCATCATAGCGCGAATCAACAAAAAGAAATTACTCTGCATCCTGGAAATCCTGGTCTTCTTCGGCTACAAAGAATGAAGTTTCAATAAATAATCCATCCCCGCAAAAGGTTGCCCAATATTTAGGATTTTTACACAGGGAAAAGAAATTTGCCTATCACACGATTTTGGTGCATGAATCGGTTATAGCTACATTTGCAAATCCTACAAGAGGGAATGAAATAAGTTCTCATCCGATAGTAAAACATATGTTGAAAGCCACAGGTTCATCTCATCCTCCGCAGACTAAATCTATGATATGGGATGTCAACGTATTGATTGGATGGATGAGGCAGACAGTTGTGAATCCCGAAAATCTATTTCAAGTATCTAGACATGTAGCGTTGCTGCTGCTCTTATCATCGGACCGACGGGTGCATGATTTCACACTGTTAAGGATCAATTCAGAAAATTTTCAAGTTTCTGGAAATAATCTAGTTTTATGGCCAATGTTTGATTCAAAGACAGACAGTATTTCACATAGACAATCAGAATGGGGTCTCTCTGCAAATAAAGAACAAAGGATAGATTCAACATGGTGGTTGAGACGCTTGATCCAAATTTCGAAATCTAGAAGAAGTGCAAAAGCAGGACTGAATAATTTGTTTATCAGCACTAGAGGAAAAGTAGGTCCTGCTTCAAGATCAGTAATTGCAGGTTGGGTGTAAACTGCTTTAAGATAAGCTGGTATAAATACCTCTGCTGGGAGTATCCGCTCAGAAGTTTTTACATTATTTTTTCAGGATAATTTACCAATAGACGACATTTTAAAGAAAGGAAACTGGAGAGGCCAGAATACTTTTTTCAAGAATTATTTCAGAGAAGGAAAGAGACCAGTTTCTTCATCACGAGAGAAGAATATAATTCAGGCTTCTTTCGATCCTCTTTAAGAACTTGTAAGAGTTTTCATATTAATACTATTTATCAAAGAGAACACTTATTATATATATGGTGTGCTTGTTGTTTAACATTCTATTCCTTATATGTTTTTTTTCTTTCTGAATAATTTTTAGACATTGATCAATTTCATGACATAAGATTTTCTATCTTATTGTGTTATCTAAGCGGTTTTCCTACATTAATTTTATTTGAGAAGTCAAAGCTCACTTTCTTTACTGTGCCGGCAGAGTACAAACATTTCTCAAAGGTCAGGCCGAAGGCATAGACACAAAATAACTACGTTTTTCCCCCAAAGGGTAAAAAAGGATTATTTCTGGTCTTGCCGAGGCCTAACCTGATTTGATTGCTTACCGGTTCAAATGCACTGAAGCTCGCACTACGTGCGGGTCTGGCCACCACAGACGAAAAAAATTGGAGACAACTTCAGGAGGGGGTTTCAAAAGAGTTGAGGGCCAGATGAATGAATGAAAAGGGCTGAAAGAGAGCAAAAAACGTCTATCTCGCGGGGGAAAAGGAAAGGGTAATCTCAAAGGTCAGGCCTCGGCAAGACCAGAAATAATCGTTTTTTACCCTTTAGGGGAAAAACTCAGTTATTTTTATTAATTTGCATTAATTATTACCTCACTAAGTGAAAAGTGGGCAAAAAGTTAAAAATTTCAGAATAAACTGCAACTATCTGACAATAATATAGATAAAGATAGTTGTTAACGATAATAATTTTTTCAAACAATTATTTTTGCTCAAATAAAATAATTATTAAGTCACTCCAAGTGACAAATATACAAATTTTCAAAACTTTCAGAAAAAAACGCAACTATCTGTATTTATATAGACACAGGCAGCAATATACAACAATAGTTTATTTAAAAAATCATTTTTGTCATATTAAATTAAATATTAACTCACTTCAAGGGAAAAGTGAACAAAAAGTTCGAAATTTAAGAAAAAAACTCAATTCCTAGCATGATTTGAGCATAATATTATTAGGAATAGTAATAAATTGTTTAAACAATTACGTTTGTTAACATTAACTGTTAGCATTTTCTCTAATTGAAAATTGGAGAAAAAGTGGAAATTTGTTTAAAAATCCGCGATTTTCTGTCACCATTCTAACAGAAAAATGCTAAAAACAATAATAGATTGTTTAATTTAATTATCAATTTTAAGTAGTGTTTCATGTATGAGAAAGAATTTGCATTAAAAAAACCGCAAGAAAAATCATAATCAGAGCCAAAAACTCGCAAAACTTATTTTTTCACTTATGAGGTTTCTTTGGGACCCTATAAAACAGACTTATGGTAGCGATATTTCAAAAGTAATGTTTTATTGGTATTCTATGGCTATTTTTGAAGAGAGATATTGAGTTTCAACTTGATTCAGCTAATATTGAGGATTCTGAATAAAATTTACGAAAACGTATTTTTTTCTCATGGGAAATGCGAGCTAAACTTCATGGGGCTTGCGCCACCTCTGAATATCATTGTTTTCAAACAAAAACAAAAATTATTTATTTTTGTGTGGTTTCAAACAAATTTTCGGGCGTTATTTATAAAAATTCGAAGAAAAAAAATTTTCTGATGGATTTTTTGACCGTCAGTTTTTTATATTCAGATAACATTTGCTGACAAGTGTACCGGTTCACAGAGTTTTTTTCCTTTTTTTAGGTATCATGGGTGAGGCATCGCGATATCCACTTGTTGACAGTGGGACGCTACACGTACACAAGCGACCAACGTTTTGAGGCTTTACACGCTCCACACACTGACGAATGGACTCTCAGGATACGGTATCCACAGCGAAAGGATTCCGGAATCTATGAATGCCAAATTTCCACCACGCCACCGATAGGCCATCCTGTCTATCTCAATATTGTCGGTGAGTATTCAGACTTGAATTTCAATTCGTTCAACATTTCGATACTTCAATGTTAAAAGAACCCATCTCGAATCGTATGTCTAAACACGCTCTTATAAATTAATTAAGTGAAATTGTTACTAGTTGAATCAGCATTCTAAATCACAACTGGTGAACTAGTGATTTTCAGCACTTGACTGGGTGAACCGGTAAGTGACTCAACTAAAAGAGCGTTACTGAATATACCAGTGATGCCAAGCGGTAGATTCCACGTACCTTAATTAATTTTTCAATAATTAATCGAGGTACGTGTTTACAGGATTTGCTTGGTCAGCATGGTAGTTCGTTATTACTCTATATGCAAACTATCATTCCTAATTTTTTTTCTCAATATCCGCGATGACGCAAGGTCCATTGTCGCTGGCTCTCCCACTATCATACCTAACCAGCCGACGGACGACAACGCGTATGATTAGATGAATGCTGGTATTGAGTAACCAGTGAACCTCGCTGAATCAATCAATGAACCTCACTGATGAAACCAGTGAAACTCACTTATAAAACCAGTGACCCTCACTGATTACACAAATCAACCTCACTGATTAAACCAGTGACGGAATTCCACTGTCTGCACCAGTGAAATCTAACTGATTGTCAGTGACACTGCAAATCAGCGAAATGTTACTAGTTTATTTTAAAAGAGCAGTACGCTTCAACCGCGCTAAGGGTGGGGCCCTCCTCCAGCCTGGAAATAAAAGAATCGTTTCATTTCAAGCCCAAGGAAATAGGCGAGACTTCGCTATACTTTTAATTAAATTCTTCACAATTTCTTTTTTTTTCACTTGAGAATATTGATATAATTTAAAGATTAACTTATACGGCAAGTTAATCTAAGAGATTTGGGGTCGTCAAAAGACTATTTTTCTCTTTTTTAGATAATTATTTCTTTCCCTGTTTTTAAGAAGCTTCCCTTTTTTCTCGATTTTTATTCGTTTTCATTGGAACTTAATTAAAAATAAAAACAAAATCAAACTATTCTTTGTTAAAACTTGACTTTTTTATTAGAAAGTCCGCCATTGTATTTTTCTTTTGGAATTCATCTCATTTGATAAAAATTCTTCCATTTGGTGAAAAATTTAGTTATTTAGTTGAAAATGTAACTATATTGTTAAAAAGTCAAATTTTTCGTCATAAATTCCACTGCTTAGTCTTAGTTGAATGCTTCTTTCTTGAAAATTATTTTTTTTAAGGTTCATGATTATAGTGGAAAATGCATCAATTTGATTAAAAATTTAAGAATGTTGCTAAAAATTATTGAACATTCCACTCTTCGGTTGAAAAGTAAAATAGTTTGTTGAAAAATTAATTAAATTTTTTGTTGAAAATTCAATTTGTTAACTGCAAAATTTAACTATTCTATTTTTGGTTAGAAGTTCATCTTTTTAAATGAAAAATCGGGTACTTGGTTCAAAAATCATGTATTTTTTTGATAATTTAGATTTCTTGTATACAATTCATCTTCATGTTTGAAAATCATCTTTTAGGTTGCAAATTAAGCTTTTTGGTTGAATGTTGAACTCTTTTCTTGAAAATTCGCTTTTTTAAGATTCATTAATTTGGTTGAAAATTGAAGTATTTTGGTAACAATTATTTTTTTTTTTGTGAATCAACTTTCTTTACTTATAATTTTACTTCCATTTTTGGTTAAAAATTTATATTTTAAATTAAAAGTTGATCATTTCTTTATCAAAATGAATGTACGTACTTTGTTGAAAACTCGTTCCTTTTGGTAGAAAATTAATCTTCTCGTTTGAAAATTCGTTCTTTTTGGTCAAAAATGCAACTACTAGATTGAAATATAATTCGTTTTTGGTGAGGATTCAACTATTTCGTTAAAAAATCATGTTTTTTTGTATAAATTCAATCTTTTTTTTATTTAACATTAAAAGTTTTTGTTTTTAAGATATTATTATCATTTATCAACATTATTATTAGTTATTAACATTACTGCTACTATTATTAACATTATTATGTTAGAAATACTTTCGTTTTTCCTCAACAATTCATATATTTGGGTTGAAAATTCAAGTGTTTTATAGAAAATCAAACACTTTGGTTGAAAAATAACTTTTTTGTTGAAAACTCGTCTTGTTAGCTGGACAATTTAAAAATGCAGTTAATAATTCAACTGCATGGCAGTATATTCATTTTTTGATGAAAAAATTTTTTTTCAGTTTAAAAATTCTACAAATTGGTTGAAAATGATGTAGTTTGTTGAAAATTTGTCTTTTTTAGCATACAAATAATATCTTTGAATAGTCTTTTTTGTTGAAAATTAACTTTTTTGTTACAAATTTATATTTTTGTTAAAAATTCAATTAATTTTTTCAGTCTAAAAACTATTTAAAACGTTGAGATTTCCAGAAAGTTATGTACAGCTACATTTTGAAATTGAAGAATTTTCGAAATATGTGTATAATAATTAACTAAATTATTAATTTTTATTCTTCAAAATAGAAAAATCAATTTATCAATAATAGTTGTATTGCTTACAGTTTTGTTCAAGAGTTGCATTTTTTATATTAAAATGTATCTCTTCCGGTAGAAATTAATTTTTTTTCGGTTAAGAATGTAACTGTTCTGTTGAAAATTAATCTGTTCTGGTTATATATAAAAAAATAATTTTTTTTTTCTTTGAAGATTCATCTTTTTGGTTGAAAATTCGCATCTCTTGATCGAAAATTAATCAAATAGTTTAAACATTAATCTTTCTTGTTCAAAATTTAACTTATTAATAAAAAAATGATCGATTTTATTGAAAATTCGTCTTCTTTGGTATATTTTTGCGGCTGTTAAAAAAAGTAGTGGTTCTTTTAGATTTACCATTTCACGATTTTATGAATTCCCGAGAAAAACTATGAAACCCAATAAAAAATAATGAGTATGTTGCATGAAATGTGATAAAAATATGATTAGAAACCTAAATCAATGAATAACGTTATGAAGGAATGAAACAATGTCTTTATGTTTCTTCTTCTTAAAAAAAAAATGTCTGACTTTAATTAAATTTTTCCTAAGAAAGAGAAATCAAGAATTGAAAGATAAAAGTCGAACCAAACAGAACTGAAAATAAAAGCAAAAAATAGAATTCAAAATTAGTTAATCTCCTAAAGAATTTAGACTAAGGACCAAGAAGTGCGTTGTTTCTGGATATGATTCCTGGAAGAATAAGGATCAGCTCAAAGTAATTATTTTTTTACTAATTTTTATTTAATAATAATGTGAAAAAACAGTGCGGAGACATTTGTGAATTCGGATTCATGTTTATAAACAATTTTTATTTAAAAATTTTAAATGTACATAATTTAGATCATTTGAATTTTCCCGCGAAGAATGGCATCGCTCAGATACAACCAAACTATGCGTTTGCTGAAAAAGGCCACAAGCGGGCTCAATATTCAAACTTCGTTTATGAAAAAATATATTTCTGATTAATTGAAAAATTCACTTCTTCTTGGAATGTGCTGATTTGTTAAGATAATGAATCGAAATATCTTTCCATCTCATTCGATGCAAAATCCTGACTGGAAGCAACAATGTCTTCATGTTTCTTCTTCTTAAAACAATTGTTTAACTTAAGTAAACTTTTCCTAAAAATTAAAAATTAAATTCGAATAAAATGATACTGAAAATAAAAGCAAACAATAGATGTCGAAATCGGTTAATCTCGTAAAGAATTTAGACTGAAGACCAAGAATTACTTTTTCTCTGGATGTGATTACAGGAAGGATAAAGTTCAAGTTTAAGTAATTATTTTCTTACTAATTATTATTTAATAATGATGCATGGAGGCAGTTTGGAGACATTTGTACATACGGATTCATGTTGATAAACAATTTTTATTTAAAAATTCAGAATGCACATAATTTAGATCATTTAAATTTTCCCGCAAAGTCCCGATTGGAAGCATATTTCGTTTATGTAAAGGAAAAAAAGGCGAGTCCAAGATGAAAAGTATAACGAAGTTAGCTTTCTTAATTAAATGAAGTCACCCACTTTCTTTCGCTAACGTAATCAGAAACATTTTCTTAAGCCTCGCACATTGAGCACATTTAAAGTAACTTTTTTCCATTCCCAAGTTTAATTCTTCAAGATACGAAAAAAATTGCGGGAAAATACAAGGGTAAAGATCATATCTGGGAGAAACGAGAAATGAGAAACCGTCTTAGGTACACATATAAAACAGCGAAGCTGCGCAAATTGCGATTGTTCCCTCTATAAATAATGCAACAACGATGCTATCAAGACTACCCAGAAACTAGCTCGCTATCTAGAAATTATCTGCTTTCTCGTTTGCTCTAAATTTTCTGAAAACTCTGGGAACGAGAAACCGCTCCTTAGGTTCATACTGAAATAAAATTAGTATGACTTTTATTTTGAGAGTCATTCTCTAGTGTTATTTAGAAGGGTGTTTTGATATGAGAAAGAGAAAATTAAATGTTAAATAATATAAGATGAAGGGCCTGGAATCAGACGCAAATTGAGAAGATAATTAATCAATCGCTGATGGTTAAAGTTTCAGGCTGCTCCTGTTCATCCCGAAATTTCCGAATTACATGAATTATCGAAATTTCTTTTGAATTCCTTAGATTAACTGAGATCCTTGAATTCTACTGAATTAATTGAAATTTCCTTGAAATTTCCTTAGTTATCTGATTTAAGGAATTTAGGGAGTTCATGATATCAACAGAATTCAGATAATCAAGGAATTCAAGAAATTTGAAGAATTCAATCAATGCAAGGAATTAAAGTGATTTAATGAATTCAAGGAATTTATGGAACTAATAGAATTCGAGTAATTCACAGTATTCGAGGAATTCACAGTATTCGAGGAGTTCCCAGAATTCAAGGAATTCAAAGGACTCTAGTGATTCAAAGAACTCAAGGAATGCAAATAATTTATGAAATTCAAATAATTGTAGAAATCCAAAGAACTCGAAGAATTAAAAGGAATCAATGAATTTAAAGAACTCGAAGAATTCGAGGATTTCAAATAATTAAAAAAATTCCAGGAATTCAAAGAATTTGAGGAATTCAAAGAATTGGAGGTATTCAAAGAATCAGAGGAATTCTATTAGTTTATAGAATTTGAGGAATTCCAAGAATTCGGGGTATTTCAGGAATTTAAGAAACCCAAAATGATTCGAAGAATTCACAAAATTCCAAAAATTCAAAGAATTCAGTGAGTTCCAAGAATTCAAGAAATTTACGGAAGTCGGTGAATTCATTGAATTCTATGAACTCACGGAATTCGGTGAATTCATGGAATTCAATAATTTCACGGAATAAGAGGTATTAGAAAAACTCGAGAAATTCCAAGAATTCGATGAATTTATAAACTCGGAGAAATTCAAGGAATTAGATGGGTTCAAAGAATTGAAGAAATTCAAAGAAGTCGATGAATTTATAGAATTCGAAGATTTCAAATTATTCGAAAAATTCACGAAACTTCATGAATTCATGGGATTCGATAAAGTCGTGGAATTTGAAGAATGCATGAAATTCGATGAATTCAAGGAATATAATACATTTATTAAATACGAGAAATACGAAGAACTTGAGAAATTAAAAAAAATCTATGCATTTTTACAATTCGAGAAGTTTTTTAAATTCGAGGAATTCAAAAAATCAGAGGAGTTCAAAGAATTCGAGAAATTCAAAAAATTCCGGGAATTCAGAGAATTCGAAGAATTTGAAGAATTCAAAGTATTCAGTGAGATCCAAGAATTCTAGGAATGCACGGAATTTGAAGGATTCACGGAATTCGATAAATTCACGGAATTGTATGGAATCACGGAATACGATGAGTTCACGGAATTCGATGAATTTATGGAATTTATAAAATTCAATAATTTCACGGAATTCGACGAATTCATGGAATTCAATAATTTCACGGAATTCTACGAATTCATGGAATTGAAGAAACTAGAAAAATTCAAAGAATTCGAGAAATTCTCAGGATTCGGAGAATTAAACAAATCAAGGAAAAACAAAAAATTAGATGAGTTCAAAGAATTCAAGGAATTCTAAGAATTCGATGAAATCAAAGAACTCAAAGAATTCACAGCATTTGAGGATTTGACGAAATTTTATTAATTGATGGAATTCGATGAAATGATGGAATTCGATTAATTAATGGAATTCGATGAATTCGCCGAATTCGGTGAATTCAAGGAATTCGGTGAATTCAAGGAATTCGGTGAATTCAAGGAAATGGATGAATTCAAGGAAATGGATGAATTCATGGAATTTGATAAATTTATGGAATCCGATGAATTAATGGAATTCAATGAATTCGTAGATTTCGACAAATTTACAGAATTCAATGAATTCATGGAATTCGATAAATTCAAGGAATTTGATGAGTTCATGGAATTCGATAAATTCACGGAATTCAATGGATTGGAGGAATTCAAAAAATTTAAAGTGATTCAAAGAATCCAAAGAATTAAGGAATTCTGGATATTGAATAATTAAAAAAATTCGAGGAATGCAAAGAATCCGAGGGATTCAGAGAATTCTAGAAATTGAATTTTGAAAATTGTTTGGGATTGTAAATCGTTTTTTAAACCTAATTTTTTGTTTGCTTAAAAAAAAACGGATTTTCGGCGAAAAAAGTTAATATAACCTAAAATTGATTTAAAAATTCTATGATCTTTAAAAGGTATACCTATTCTTAGTGAAAAACACGAACATAACCCAGAATTTTTTTAAACTTCCTCATCTTTTTTAAAATCCAATGATTCTTTTATTAAAAGGACTGTTTCCCCGTGTAAAGCGAAAAAAATGGTGTTGTGAATTAAATGGTTAAATGGTAATCTGAATAATAAAGATAATCTGAAAGATGACATGATTTTTTAAATTGAAAATGCCAATTTTCGATGGGAAATACTAACATGCAGTATAAATCTAATAATTTTTTAAAATGTCAATTTCCCGTAAAAAACAGCAAGCTTTGAAACCCAATAATTTCTTATGTAAAATATGGTAAGGAATTACTGATAGATTTGAGTTTCAAAATTTCAAATTTCAGATACAAAAAACTTTTTTTTAGACAGGATAGGTCGTTGATTAAAAACAGGTAAAACGTTATTCTATAGCATTTTTTCATGAAATTTACATTTTCTCTCCATTATTCATGTCTCAATTAGTTTTGAAAACAATTTTTCATGGTTTAAAAAAGTTAAAATAGGCGACTAAGAAATATTCACAAATTCATTCTCAAATACATAAATGTATTTCCAAAATCTAAAAGAATTTTCGAAATTTGTGGTGTTTAAAACGATTATAACAATTTTTCAATTTTTCTCAATAACTTAAAGGATTTGGAAAAATTTTCAAATGTATCTTAGTTAATTTTTTTTGCAAAAACAATATTAAATTCTTATATGCGACTATTCAATTTTAAAAAAATATTTAGAGAGAATATTTTTAAATATTTTAAAACATTAAGAAAGATTTCCAAAATTTTCAAAATCGAATACAGAAGGTCTTTAGACAATTTGATGAATAATTCAACTCAGTTTAGAAGATTTTTACGAATCTGAAAAGTTAAAAAAAGATTTAAAATATTTTAAAACTTTAAGAAATTTTCGAGAATTTATAACATATTTTTAAATATTTCCCTTGCGTCAAATATCCTTGAATATCTTTTGAGCTAACTTAAATTTTTCCCTTAATTTTGTTAAATTCTCTAAAATAACCAATTTATATTCTTGGAAAATTTCTGGATACTTTCTCGACTTATCTGAAATATTAAAAAATCGTTTTAAATTTTTTTGAACAGCCTAGGAAAAACTTATTTATATAACCTGAAATTTCTATTCTTTTTTGGCTGGCAAATCTTTTTTTTTTGTAGAATATTCAACTATTTTGTTTAAAATGTTTTTTTCATGAATTCGACTGTTATTGATTGAAAGTAATAATATTTTTGGATTTGAAATATCAACTATCATATTATTCGTAGAGTTTTCATGTTTTTTGTTTGAAATTTCGACTGTTTGCTTGAAGATGAACTTCTTTATTGAAATTTTGATTTAACGTATAAGAAATTTTCAAAAATGTTTTTGAAGTTTCTCAAGAATCTTGAAAGCATCATATTTATATAACCCTGAAATGAATAAACATGAGAATAACCTCAATTTTTAGTAATTTCACCTAATTCCTCACGTTTCTCTCTCTTTTCTCTTCTTCCCCTCTCCCCTGAAAACTTCTATAAAATCTTTAAAATCTCTCTGAAACCCTTGAAGTCTTTCAAAATTAGTTAAAATCCATACAAATCCTTGTGAAATACCCTAAAATCTTTACATAGGCCATGGAATCTCAAAAGAATCTTGGAAATCTCTTGAAATGTGTCATTGATAATAATACTTCTAGAAGTACTTTGGAGGCTATTAAAATATTTTGAAATACTTTCTAAATCATTAGATTATCTTAAAATGCGTTGTAATTTCTGAACATCATTTGATGTAGCTTACAATCTTTTTAAATCCTTTCAAATCCCATAAACGTATTTGCAATCTCTTACATTGGTCTAAAATTCCACAAAATTCTTCGAAAACTCTTGAAATTTGTTGAAATCACTTAAAAGTATTGCGAAATACTTTGAAAAAGTTGACATTTTCTAAAACTTTCTAAAACCTAAACATATTTTTTAAAGTCTTCTGAAATTTTGTAAAATCTGTAGGAATCTTTGAAATCTCATTAGCTGTTGTAGACTCAACATTTGGATGATCAGCTCCTTTGGTATGAAAGAATTACGCAAGAGTTCCCATAGAAGAGCATCCGATTTACCAATTCCTAGAACTGCCGGCCTACGCAGTTTTTCTTCCCGGGCACGGAGAGAGACGGTTGCAACTCTCGCCTCGGAAGGGCCGCAAGTGCATGAGTACTCTGTCGAGTATGTTGCGTAATATTATGGAAACGATTCAGGCGGCCCTGACTGTTTACGTTTCGAGGGTGCCGATTTACAAGCAAGGGCAGTGCGAGGTAACTCCCGAAACTGCTGTTTTATCGGATCTCTTGTGTAGTTAGTCAGTTTGTAATGTACGCGGCAGTGCCTGTGAGTTCGCCCCTGACGTGGAAGCTATAAAGCCTATTGTGCCAGGCGTACCCCACGGCACATTGAATGAAGCGGACCTCTTTGCCCAGTAAAGTGAGCCTCACGCACTGTGATATATTCATTTTTTAAAAGGCAACCTTCTCTGGCCAGTCCGTGGTCTTGACGACCACGTTAAGGTTGACGAAAAAGTCGTTCTGTGGTCTGCAGTTAGATGCCCACATTAGGAGCACTGGCTTTCTGTGTTGAGAATATGAATGTATTGCTAATATACAGTTAACATTTGATTAATCAATCCATTTGGTTTTGTGCAATGAGAGGAAGTACGGCGAGAGGAAACAGGGGAATTTGGGAGATATGAGGATTGGGGCAGTAAGAAAAGTAAATGGAAATATGGAAATGTAATAAGGGGGGGGGGCGAAGAAGAATGTTTGGAGGGGAATAATGGAATAAAGGCAATGCAGGTTGGGAAAGCTGGGAAGTTCGGAAGTAGGGAAAGTGGCAGGAAATGATAAGAGGGGAATTTCAAGAATTGCAGAAAAATGAGGTATTGGGAAAGTGGGAAAATAATGGGAACGTAAGTACGAGAAATGATGGAAAAGGAAATAGATAATGTGAGGGAATGTGAAAGATGATAAATGAGAGGACGGGAACTAGGGAAAGTAAGGAGATATGAAGACTGAACGTGAAAGGAAAGTGAAAAGAAATTATGGGATATTAGAGTGGTGAAGTAGAAATAGTGGGGGGAAGTAGAAAAAATTATTGGATGCATGGGTGGGTAGTGAGGGGAAGTGAGGAGAGAAGCAAAAAACTGGTGAAGGGAGGGTAAGCAAAGGGGGGACATGGGAGGAGAAGGGCTACTTTCACTAATTTTTTTTATATTGAAGAAGGTTAGTGACACTTATAAATCCCCTTTTGATTATCTTCTTTACAACTTAAATAACTTTCAAATTAAATAACCATAGACTGGATAAAGGAGGCTGCCGGGTAACAGAGTGGGTGAGGCTCGCTTTGCTGTGCAAAGAGGTTCGCTTCATTCACTGTGCCGTGGGGTACACCTGGCACCCGAGAGGTATATTTCAGAACTTTGGAAACAACGAAATGCACAGAGATCGAAACTCAGTGAAGGTGTCCAGATTCGGCGTTCATCCTTGAGAATAAAGGCGGGTATGACCAACTGAATAACTATCGAACTAATTTTTTCATACTGAAGAGGTTTATCATAAAAATTTTGAGTGTACACCAGCTATGAAGATTTCGAAGATACTGAAGATTTCACAAAATTGCAGAAGACGTCAGAAGATATCTTTAGGGTTTAAAAAGTTTTTAAAAATGTCTGATTTTCCTAAGCATTTAAAAAAATTTCAAGTGATTTCGGCGAATTTCAAGCAGCGTCAAAGAATTTCAATGGATTTTAGACCAGTTTAAATGATTGCAAAGACTCCTATGGTATTTCAAAGGATTTAAAAAGATTTCTAGCAAATTCAAATAATTTGTTAGAATTCCAAAGTATTTTAAAAGATTCTAGGGATTTGAAAATATTTCAAGAGCTTTTCAAGTACTACCAAATGAATTGTAAATACTTTCAAACAATTTTTTAAGACATTTTCAAGATTCTTCTGAAATCTTATTGCTTATGTAAAGATTTTATGGTATTTCGCAGAATTTTTATGAATTTCAACTCATTTCAGAACACTTCAAGGGATTCAGAGCGATTTCAACGATTTTGTAAAAGTAGTCAATGGGTTTCGAAATATTTTGCGGAATAATACAAAACTTCTAACGATTTCCAGTTTCAAAAGATTTCAAGAGATTTCTAGAGCTTGCGAAAAGTATTTTAGAAAATTTTGAGGATCGTCAAATCATTTTACAGGATTCCAAACGATTTATAAACAGTATCAGGAATTTTAGAGGATTTCTATGGATTGAAAAAAATGCATCGCATTCCGCTGACCTTAAAAGGTGCTTAATTAATGAAAAATGCGAATTTTTCACTAATGTACCCCATTTTAGGTGGTTTTTAATCATAGATAGTAACATTTATAAAAATTCTTCACCCTCCCCTGTTTCGTTCAGAATATTTTCTTTAAATATTTAGGGAATTCATATGGGTCCACAGAGACCCCATAAGTAAAAAATTTCAATTTTGCCGAATATTCATGAGGTCATAAAAATACATAATTATTATCGTTACAAATAAACGTGATGATTCAGTGATACATAGAAATTTGAATGGGACGAAGTTCCCGCTAAAATTACAATAAGGTCAAAACCATAAAAGGCTGAACTTTTCTTACAAAAAAAATCGCTCGACTAATATTTGTTATGAGCATCGTCTGACAGTTGGTCGGTTTTTATTCACCTTTACTGAACTACCTTTTATTTATGGTACTTTTACAGTTAAATATGATACATTATTATAAATTACCCAAATTCATTAAAAGAAATTTCCCGCAATTTTTGGAAATTTAGGAATATTTTCGGTCATTTATGGTAATTTTACACAGTTTTTACGGTGAGTGGGTTGATAATCGTAAAATGCGAGGAAAGTGGGAGAAGGGACGGGAGGGGAATTGAAATGGGAAAGGGGGATAGGAAGTGGGAGAAGTAGAGTAAATGAGTGAAAATGAGGAGAGGGAAAATAGGGAAAGTGAGAGAAAATAAGGGAAGGGTAAGTAGGCGAAATTAGGAGAAATGAGGGTGGGGAGGTGAAGTAAGGTAGAGGAAGTGTGAGGAAATAAGTGAAAACAGGGAGAGAGGAAGTAGGGAGACTAGAGAAGTGAGGGAAAATTAAAGGAGGAAGAGTGTGGGCAATGATGGGCATGAGACGAATGGAAGAAGAGAAAGTATAAGAAATTATCTAAAATGAAGGGAAAAGAAGTATGGAAAGTGAGCGGAAATGACTGAAGAAGAAGTAGGGGAATGAGAAAAGAGTAAGTAGAGAAAGCGTGGGCAGATGAGGTGAAGGAAGGGAGAATGATGAAAAAATAAGTAGGGGAAGCAAGTGAAGGGAAAGCGAGGGGAAATAAGGGGAGACACAATATGGGAAGTGATGGGAAATGAGGGAACGGAAGTAGGGGAAGTGATGGGTAGTGAGGAGAGGCAGAGTAGGGAAAGTCATCAAAAATTGGAAGGGGGTCTAGTGGAAATAAGGGAAGGGAAAGTAGGGTAAGCGCTGGGAAATAAGAAGAAGTGGAGGGAATTACTAGAAATAAGCGTGATTAGGGGAAGGCAAGTGAGGACTGGAAAAGGGAAGTTGGAAAAGTGTGGGAAAATGTGAGGAATTAGGGGAAATTATTAGAAATGAATGTGTGCAGCAAAGGGGAAATGAGGACTGAGGAAGGGAAGTAGGGAAAGGGGAGTGTCAACCAGAGAAACGAGATCAGGGGAAAATAGAGGGGGCGCGCGGCCACTAATTACATTAATTTGTTTAAATACCCATCATTTCTTATGATAGACATACAAAAATTGTGTTCAGAATTGTAAATCTTCTGTGAGATCTAACAATTTTTGTTTAATATAACCGATTTCCTTTAAAAAATGTCAATATAGCCGGATACTGCTTGAAAATTGCAAATCGTGTTCGAAATATAATGGTTTTCGTTTTAAAATACAAATTTTAGGTGTAAGACGCTACCAAAATGACCTAAAATTTTCAAATCATTCAAATCTTCTTTGCAATCTTTTTTTCTAAGAATACCCATTTCCGACGAAAAACACTTGCATAATCCAAAATTGCTAACATATAAAGCTTCTTCCAATTATGATAACTTTTGTTTCAAAACACTAATTTTTTGTGTAAAACGCTAATATAACACACAATTGTGAATATATATCAATGTTCTTTGAAATTTAATTGAAACAAAAAATTAAAAATACCCATTTCCGACCAAAATCGAAATCACTTTTGATAACTTGATTTAATAAATTAAATGATTAAATCAATAATAATATAATTAATTAAAATAATTCAATTAATTTAATTAATTTGAATAATTCGATTAATTTAATAAATTTAATTAATTCAGTTAATTTAATTAAGTTTGATAAATTTTGAGATTGTATCTTAGGTTAATAAATCATAACGTGTGTTAAGATCAAATAGATAAAATGTGTAAGTAATTAAAATTCTTCTATTTTATATTAATAACTTTTAAATCCATTATGCAAGCACAGGTGACGTAGGCTATTTACAAGTTTCATAAAATTGTCTTCTTATTAGTAATTTTCAACCAATCTTTAGTTGCTCACTTTTCTCTAACTGAAGTAGTAGCTTTTGACAAGTAATTAGTAAGATTTTTCTAACTAAGTTTCAGATTTGGATTTATATATTGCGTGAAATTTTATTTTAGTTCCTCTAAATGTATGCCCTAATAGTGGTAGAAACTGATTTAAGGGTGTTGGTTCAGTCCGACTTGGAATTTTTTTTCTATAGGTACGTCACTGACTCAATATATAATTTTTCTCAAGCATTTGGGAATGAAAGAAAGAAAACTGGTCAAATATTTGGGGCTTTGCGAGATCCTCGGATCAATAAAATGTATAGAAATTAAGGCTTTTACTGAGGCAATTATTATTTTTAGAGAAATTATACATTTTTCGTAAGGGAGCAATCTGCAGATAGCAGAAGACAGCATTTGAACGGCGAAAATCGTTCGCAAATTTATTTATTGACTCACAATTCTGACATCACAGAAGCATTCTCAGGAGCTATCAACTATTGGAAGACCCACGACTTGAAGATGGTGAACCTAAATTTTGCGAAATACGTCGCGAAATGGAGAAAAGTGGGTACAAAATTTGAGATATTCTGTGTATGTAAAGACCATAAGACTGTAGTTGTAAGCAGCAAAGCAAACACGGCATACAGACCACCTGTCAAAATCATGCTCCCATGCTCTGAAGTCCGAAATCAGTGATGCCAATGCCGCAGTTGGCGCGCAATTCAAAATCGGATCTTTTGAGAATACATAAAAAAGATTGAAAACATTATAAAAAATTATTTTGAATCACTTTTCCAACAAATTCCTTCTGAAATTAAATGTTTTGTGAAATATAAGTTATTCGTCAGAAGTCAAAGAAAATAAACTGTTAATATATGTGTTATACATTTTTTTCTTGTCTCAAATCAAAAGTTGTATATTTTATATACATTCTTGTACATTTTTCAATGACAAGAATTGTTTTTAATTCCAATTTTGAATTGCATCACTGGTCCGATACACACATTGCCATGTCAAAATCGGGACAAAACCATCAATTTCGAATTCTGAAATTTACAAATAAGGACCTATCCAAATTTATTTATAAATTCCAAGTTCATCAAGTCGCCCAACTATAAATTACGATATTACCAAATTTTCCACATCGATAATTCCAACATGAAAGAACTGGCAAGCGTCCACCTTCCTTTATAAATAAAAAAATGTATCAAGTCACCCAGCAATGAATTTCAAAACCGTCAATTTCGAATTCTAAAATTTCCTAATGGGGCCCTCTGCAAATTTATTTATAAATTCCAAGTTTATCAAGTCGCCTAACTTCAAATTACGATATGAAAATATTTTTCACATTCGTCATTCCAACATTATAAAACTGGCAAGTGTCCACTTTTCTTTATAATTAAAAAAATTTATCAAGTCACCCACTGGACATTTGCCAGTTTTGTAATGTTGGAATTATGAATGTGGAAGATTTTGTAATATCGTAATTTATAGTTAGGCGACTTGATAAACTTGGAATTTATAAATGAATTTGCAGAGGGCCTCATTTGAAGCTTTCAGAATTCGAAATTGATGGTTTTGAAATGTATTACCGGGTGACTTGATAAACTTGGAATTTAGAAATAAATTTGTAGAGGGCCCCATTTGAAAATTTCAGAATTCGAAATTGATATTTTCCAATTATAATTTCAAAGTGGATAAATTTACATACAATCATAAATTGGATTATTTTATTCACGTTTTTTATTTTTATTTCTCAATTCAAAACTGCGGCTGAGACACGAAGCCTGGATTCGCGGTCGATATGGAAGGGCGTCCCGATTTCGCGAGTGGCAATGTGTGTTTCAGACCAGTGATGGAATTCAAAATTGGAATTAAAAACAATTCTTGTAATTGAAAAATGCACAAGAATATATATAAAATGTACAGCTTTTGATTTTAGACAAGAAAAAAAAATTTATAACACATATATTAACAGTTTATTTTCTTTGACTTCGAAAGAATAACTTATATTTCACAAAAAATTGTATTTGAGAAGAAATTTGTTGAAAAAGTGATTCGAGCAAATTTTTTATAATGTCTTCAATATTTTTTATGAATACTCAATTTTGAATTGCGCGCCAACTACGAAATTGGCATCACTTATTTCGGACTTCAGAGCACCATCATCAAGTGGTGGGTCATCGAATACTTGATAGCTCCTGAGAATGCTTCTGTGATGTCAGAATTGTGAGTAAACAAATAAATTTGCGAACGGTTTTCGCCGTTCAAATGCTGTCTTCTGCTAT
>JAABKJ010006800.1:0-21572 GCA_011634705.1 Andricus grossulariae
GAAAGCATGCCGAAAAAGTGCCAGGCCATTCTGGATAATGATGGAGACTGGACAATGTACTAGGTTAGTGCGCCGTAATTCTTCGAATGTACTTTTATTCAAAAAAAAAACTTCCAAAAGTCTCAAATAGTTTAAAAAATACGAGGAACGTTTCTTGTTGAACAAACGGTATAGTGAGCTTTGACTGTATTGTTTCTTTTGCATATTCAAATAGTTTTCAGGAAAATCTAATTCAAAATAGTGAAGTTCAAGAAGGTCAGTTTAGTTTGGGGTTTCTTATTCTGGTCTGTGAGCAGCGTCAATCATCACATTATGAAGCGATGTCGAGGGATAACGAACATTATTTTCGTATCGAAAATAGCCGATGTACCATAGTACGGCAGCAACATGTGCACATGAGCCAAGGGTTTGTGCGCCAGATTGGCACATACGTAATCCAAAGTTGATGTTTGGCATGATGCAAGACTTCCAATTAAAGCTCCTCCTGCTCCTCTCTTTGCAGCTTATCTTGAATGTATTCTAGAGCTAAGTTGATCGGATGAACTTCAACAGTCAAATCTCTCAAAAATTGCAACGTTAAACGTGGAAAATCTTGCACATGCTGAGAGCTGAAGTGCATCAATATCTGAGCATTTCTGACTTGCAGGTTTTCCTCTTCTACAAGCGCTTGAAAAACATTCACCTCCCGAGCTCTCTGTAGCAATTCTCTGGTCAGTACTGCATTCGCACCTTGCATCTCAATTGGTGCATGGTACCTGTTTATTATGACACCTGCAATTCGATAAAAATCGCCGAGATTGTGAAGATACGGAACGCGTATGACTTGAGCGAAGAACTTGAAAATGGATTTAATGTGACCATTTTTAGCCTCAACAATCCATCTTGTTTTTGTCACCAATCTCGATTCATTTGCTCCTCCAGTCAATAGTTGACGTTGCCCTAGTTGAAGTAGCGTGGGCATTTTCCAGTGAATACCAAGTTTTTTGAAATAGCTCTGTAGCATCTCGATAGCCTCTGTCAACCACAATAATTGATCCTCCAGAAAACCATTCTCTCATCCTATCTTCGTTTCTTTCAAACTCATTTTGAAGTATAGCCGCATTATTGTTCCTGCTGTCTGAGAAATATGGTCCATGAATGTCGAGTATATATCCATTTGGTGACACTATCAGGGTTCATCGTACTTTTGTCCAAGGATGTGTTGTGGGGAATTAAAGAGCTTGGCTTATGAGAGCAAGTGAGCGGTGGAGAAGTTGCATTGAGTAAAACTAAAATGTATTACGGAAAGGTAAGTGAAGCGTGGATGGGCAGGGAAGTAGGTGAAGTTGTAGTAAAGGATGGTTAGTTAGAAAGTAGCGGAGTAGGCGGACGGGTAAGTTACGTAGTGGGTGAGCAGTATAAGTCGAGGTGAATGAGACGAGTAGGTGTTTCGATGGGGAAGTATGTGGTGGAAGAGAAGTAGACGATGGGCAGAAGAAATTATGAAAAGGGAAGTGGAGCGTCGATGGGTAGGGAAGTAGGGGGAGTTGTACCAGTGGATGGTTAGTTGTCAAGTAGGGAAGGAGGTATATCGGTGGGTTAAGTAGTAGGTTGGACAGTATAAGTAGAAGTGGAAAAGACAAGTAGGTGTTTTGATGGGGAAGTATGTGGTGGAGGAAAAGAAGGCGATGGGAAGGAGAAATTATAAAAAGGGATGTGGAGCGTGGATGTGCAGGGAATTACACGGATCTTTATTAAAGGATGGTTAGTTGGGAAGCAGGTAAGGAGGTGTAGGGGTTAGTTTAGTAGTAAGCAAGGCAGTATAAGTAGGGGTCAAGAACACAATTAGGAGTTTTGGTAAAGAAGTAAGCTGTGGAGGAGAAGCAGGCGACGGGAAGAAGAAATTATAAAAAGACAAGTGGAGCGTGGACGTGTAGGGATGTGCCGGGAGTTGTAGTAGAGGATGTTCAGTTGTAAAGCAGGTGAGCAGGTGTAGAGGTGGGTTTGGTAGTAGGTGTGGCAGTATAAGTAGGGTGGAGGAGACAAGTATGTGTTCTGGTCGAGAAGTAAGTGGTGGAGGAGAATGAGGCGAAGGAAAGGAGAAATTATGAAAAGGGAAGTGGAGCGTGGATGGGTAGGGAAGGAGGGGAATTTGAAGTAGAGGATAGTCAGTTGGGAAGTAGGGGAGGAGGTGTAGAGGTGGGTTTAGTAGTAGGTGTCACAGTATAGGTGGGGGTGAAGTTTACAATTAGCTGCTTTTGTGGGCAACTATGTGGTGGTGGAGAAGTAGGCGACGGGAAGAATAAATGATGAATAGGGAAGTGAAGCGTGAATAGGTAGAAAAGTAGGATGATTAGTTGTGAAGTATGAAAGGTGTGGGGGTCGTTTAAGTAGCAGGTGGGGCAGTACAAGTAGGAGTGAAGGATACAAGTAAGTGTTTTGGTGGGGAATTAAGTGGTGGAGGAGAAGCAGGCGATGGAAAGAAGAAATTATGAGAAGGGAAGTGAAGCGTGAATGGGTAGGGAAGTAGGGGGAGTTGTAGTAGAGAATGGTTGGTTGTAAAGTATGGGAGGAGGTGGAGGGGTTAGTTAAGTAGTAGGTATCGCAGTTTGAGTAGGGGTGAATGAGACAAGTAGGTGTTTTGTTAGGGAAGTAAGTGGTGGAGGAGAAGTAGGCGACGGGAAGAAGTAATTATGAAAGGGGAAGTGAAGCGTGAATGGGTAGAAAAGTAAAAAGAGTTGTAGTAGTCGATGGTTAGTTGTAAAGTATGGAAGAAGGTGTAGGAGTGGGTCAAGTAGCAGGTGGGGTAGTACAAGTAGGGGTGAAGGAGACAGTTAAGCGTTTCGGCGGGGAAGTAAGTAATGTAGGAGAAGTAGGCGACGGGAAGGAAAATATATGAAAAGGGAAGTAGGGGAAGGGAAAACAGGGGGAAGTATGTATTGAAATAATACTTTCTTGGAAACAGGTGTCTATTAAACTTGCGTTATCTCCAGCGGATCAGCAAACAAACGGCTGTAAAAATGTATCGAGACCGTTAAGATATCCAGAAACGTACAGAAAATTGACACACATCAAAATATTGACATTACGAATATGAGAATTTATTTCAACATACTCTTGCATATTTTTTTACGATCAATAGTTTTCGAGAAATTGGGAAATACCAGTTTTTAGAGTGAATACACTTTTGAAACTCAAATGTTCAACTTTTTATTTTGTGAATAAAAGCTTTAGAAAAGCTATTGTGCAATTGGTAATGACTTTTAGTTTAAACAAAATGATTCTTTTAGTTGAATATTTAGAAGGGCTCTGACTACTAGCACAATCATTATATCAACAAATTAATTTTAAAAAAAACCTAATTTAATGTGATGACATTTCAAATTTGACGGCATTCCATAAAATTTTTTTCATTGTGCATTTACGATAACTCGAGAGTTTGGAACCTTCAGAAATGTACAATTCAAACTGAAGAATTTTGAGTAAACATGTTTAAAACGATATGTAATATTTGTTAACAAGAATTATTATAATATTACATTATACTCACCAAGAAAATAAAGGAAGCCGACTATCGTTAAAAGTAGAGTGGTGAAAGTAACTTTCATTTTTTCTAATAGTCGCAATAACACAGAAATGATGAAGTAAACTGATTTTTGAAGAACTGCGTATGATTAGTAACACGATAAATGGTTGCTATATATACTAACTTTAATCATGTTTGCAATGACATGCTTCATTTATTGTTTAAAATAAATAGAGAGCAAGGAGTAAGATTATTGATATCAGATTTCAAAATGTTCCATATTTGCTATACTTATTTCCCACTGAACCATAAGAATATTTAGAAATTGCAGAGTGTGTAAAAACAGAGATAAACATCGCTTGCCATATATTTTTCTATCTAACGTATAAATATGCAAACAAAGATGTTATTTCGTGGACGGAATTCTAAATCTGTCAAATCATGTAAATATAATATAAAATATGCAAACTGATAAAATGGCGGCAGTTGTTCTAAAAAGTTTCAAAATTTCAAATTTCCTAATTTAAAAAAAAAAGAGATTTGAATTTAAAGTAGATCGAAAGATCTTTGTAAACCTCTGGGATTAAAGTCCAATCGGATGATCCTAAAAGAAGTTACACTAACGTAAAGGTGAAAAAGTACCTGAAAACGGTCAAACTTCAGGCCCCTCCATATTGACATCCGCTTGATGAATGAACCAATGGATTGAAGAATTAATTTGCGTCTACTGTGACTATAATTCTGACAAGTTTCTAATAAGAAATATAAAGAAACCTTTTTTTCATAAAGTACTCTACACAAATTTTTGAATAATAGTAAAAATAAAATAATTTCGATAATTCGATTTTTTATCTGACTGTGAACTCTTCTTAAAAATTTGCAGCTATTCCCAGTCTGGCAGGAATATCATTTCTTTCATGAAAAGTATTGTATAAAAAGGTTTCAAATACAAAAATTATTGTTTAGATTTTCTATTTAAAATAAAAAGCCTGGCTTTGAGATCTGACGTTGCATTTTATAAACTCGTATTTTCAGCTTCGTATAAATTTCCATTCTACGACTTATATTTATTCTGATGACTGAATAATCGCGTAATATTTATTCTTGCCCTAAGTTTTTATAACTTTTTAACAAATTTAGGCTGCGCTGGCGTGTGATGAAAAAATATTCGAAAAAAGATTGTTTAATTAGTGAAAGCTACAGTTCAGATCATCAAAAATTACTGATCAGGTCATTAAAAATTACTCATTTACTTGTTGAAATTTAATGTTGAGACCATTAAAAAATGACTTATTTAAACAATGCAGGTTACATTGTAGATCACTTGAAATAACTAATTTCGTCAATAAGTCAAAATTGACTGTCACATCTGACTGATTCAAGTTTATAGTATGCAATGTTGGAAGAGTTTCAGTTAATGTCCACATTTTTTACTGTTAATAAGTAATTCGAAACAATACTCCTCAAATTTGAAATAATCATGATGAAATATTAAATTTCATATTGAGAATGATTTTATATATTTCAATTTAGAAATTGCGTGAGATGATATGAATAATAATCTGGCGCGGAGAACGCGTGTTTTTTTTTGTAGTATTTTAAAATATAGTATTCATCTTAGCCAGATCTGGAACTGGTCAACCCTCCATAACATAAGAATTTTTAAGTAATAATCAGCTAAATTTTTTCACTATTATAATAATAATTGGCAGGATATCTAAAATTGTACGAAATAAGAAATTGAAATAATTAAAATAACAATTTTTTCTTATCGTCTTGGCAGTCTAGTGCGGCCCAGGTCTGGCCCTGGTCCCCTTTCATAACATAAGCAAATCAAAGTGTCAATACTCAAGCTTTTCTCCGCGCATTTCAGAAAGATTCACTGAATATTCAAGACAATAACAAATTTATATTCTATAAACAATTTTTTCACTTATATCAAGTTACTTGAATTTTTATGATAATGATTTGAAAATTTTTTCTTTGCAATAAAAAAATTACCAGAATGTTATTTCAATATGGGGCATAATTTCTTGAGTGTACCAATCTCGAAAAACAAAATTTCATTATGAATGTTTTTGATATATCATTTCACAAGTCTCCTGGTGGTCATAACGAATTTTTAAAAAAGTCCAGATTTGACCCTACTTTTTGAAAACCAAAAATAAATTGGACTTGTATATGCTACAAGATTCCCAGGTTTGATTATATTTCGATTGATATCTGCCACTTACAGGTGTTTTTTTTCGATCATCAATTTAGAAAAAAATGCTTATCTTCTTTATATGAGAAAAACAACTGAAAAATTCCGACAATATATGTTAAGAAAGATTAGAAAAGGTTTGATTTTTCTCTGCATTGTGATTTCCACAGTATTTTTTTAATTTTAATTTATTCTATTTTTCATATCATTTTTTTATAATATGAACGTATAGCATGGTTAGCAAGTATCATCTTTTCAATGAAAACAATAAAATTTAGGATAAGAATATAATACATAAATTTTTAGTAAAACAAATTAATTTTTATAAAAGAGTTCAATCTTCAACTAATGGAAGAAATTTTTGACAACTTACTTAAAGTTTTAACAAAGGAGTTCAATTTTCATCTAAAAAGATAAATTTTTAATGAAAAATTTAACGGTTCAATCTTCACCCAAGAGAGGTGAGTTTGAAATAAAAAATCAAATACTTTAATTTCCAAAATAGAAAAGTTAATTTTCAACTGAGAGAAAAACAATTTTTAAAAAATAGTTCAATCTTCAATCAATAAAATAAAGTTCTAGCAAGACAGTTCAACTTTCAACCAATTAGTTGCATTTTCAGCCATAAAAGATGAATTTTCAATGGAAAATTTGAGAGTTGAATTTTTTCTAGATTACAGAAGATCCTAATTATCTTAGGGTATTTCAAATGACTTCCAAAGATTTTGTATGAATGTTTGCGATTTCAGAAATTCGAAAAGATTTTATATGATGCGAAGATTTCATCAAATGTTAAAGGATGGTTCACCCCTATTTCAAGGAATTTTAGAGAATTTGACAAGATTTCATTGGATTACATGGATAATGTAGATCATATCATGATTTATTATAAAAGAAGAAATATAACCTGGCAGAAAAAAGGAATTTTTTTCAGGGACGTGTATTTTTAATCTCATTCTATCTTGAAAAATTCAAGTAATATTTCAACTGAATGGCAAACAGATTCTAATTTTATATTTGTCATAAGCAAACTTTATGGTTATAGGTACGTTAATATTGTAAGCTATCTCAACAGTTTAATAATCAGATAAGAATAATGCGCGTGATGAGCTAGTGCGCAAAATGGAGAAAGTTTTAGTCGCAGTTTTCTTCAAGAAGTTCAATTTGTTTAAATAAGGCAAAAAGGTTGCACGATCAAATTCGATTGCTTTGCATTTGAGATTGAATATGTTTTTTATTTCAGAAAGAATTTTAAATTTTATTTTCAAGAAAAATGTCAGAATCAAAAAATTTTGTAATTTAAAAGTCACGATTCTCTGCAGTCGGTGTACTATTTATTCAATTCAGGAATATCTCAACTGAAAATATTTATTGTTTCTAATCCCAAGTCAGATAAAAATATATGTAACTGGTAGTTACATTGATAAGCCAGTGTATTATGGTTCTTAAGGCTTCTTTCCTTCTGCGTTTTGAAAAAATGGAAAAAGGAAGTACTTCTACAAACTGTTTGTAAATTCCCCTGCATTGCGCTCAAAAAATGTCCCAAAAATTAGAAATAGCGAATGAAATGAATTAGAAGAGAAATATTTGTTTCTTTAGGAAATTCAGAAATGTCAACGTTGTATGCCCTGCTTCCTTTGGGAAGTAAGTGAAATAGCGGCTTACTGGGTCCCTTGGTTTTTCGTCATCGTGAACTGATGTTCATGTAGTAAAGTCCCTAGCCAATAACAGCCTGAGGATGAAAGGACGCAATGATAAACTTCGAATAAGGCTATACTTCGTCGTGCTCAAAACTCGCCTCGATTCGAGGATCCTGGTAATTCCAGAACTCGTACCATATAGAGATAATGGAATTGTGCGTCGCAGGTGCGGCGATAATGATAATTGTGTCTATCTTTTGAGCGAAAGCTTTGATGATAAATGACACTGTAACAGAGCAACCATGCCTGGGCATGCCTGCAATGATGAATACTGTGTCTAACCTTTCGAGTGGAAGCTTTGATGAGAATCCAGACCATGAACAGAGCAGAGAAATGTCTCTGCAACAATGAAAATTTGGGCCCAGTCGTTGAGCCGAAGCTTTGATGTGCAAGAGACCAAACCGGAGCAGCGGCACATGTCTGAATGTGGTTTGTCCTGCTAATGAGTGTTTGTCTTGTTGGGAGTTGCGTCCGTCTAAACGGTGCGTAATAATAATAATAATTCACATTCTTCTCCTGCAAGGCATAGGTATAAGTCTGCTTCTGCTGTACCTCCTTTTTAAGACAGTTCTTCTGCTTTGAGGCCTCGTCCTACCAGGAGCAGGATTCTACCCACCAGGCTTCCTTCTGATGATGAAACTGGATATGAACTTGATCAACTTCGAATGATTGGACTTATTCCCCGCAAGAATCCGCACCGGATATTTGAATTCCGAAGATACACTTTTCCGGCCGATACACGACTTAAATTCATATTAGGAGGTAATGATTTCGAGGAACCTTCAACACAAGAACAAATTGTTATGCCAACATCCGATGGTGATGTCTTTGCAATATTGGAGAGTACAAATGTCCTTGCTGGAATGTATCCCTGTCTAGTTTGTACGAAACGGGCGAAAATAAATATGAATAGTGGCAAGGTTACCGTATTGACCCCTGCAGAAGTCGATGACACTCCAGTAGGTCATGGTCGTTCAATCAGAAAATATTCCAAAATAATACAGAGGGGCATCCTAGTCAAAATTAAATTTCCAGCTACCCCTTTTGCCGTCTCAGTAAAAACTGATATACTGAAATAACGGAAGAGAGGAAAGGAAAGATAAATCAATGAAAACCATTATCTTACTCTATCGTCATTCTTTCTTCGTGTTTTTCATACCACTAGGTGCCAACATGTATCGAAGCTTATTTTTGGTCTAATTTTTCATTCTTTGGTCAAAATTGATTTGAGAATTGTGACGTGATATTTCAATCATACTGGGCTTGGTGACCCCAAAGAATTTTAATTTCCTAAAAATGGAGCCGTTGTCCAAATATTTTGTATTCGTCAAGATTCCGAAATATTCTAATCTAAATTTAAAAAATGCCACTTTCAAACATATTCAAAATAGTACATCACGAGCAGCAGTTTTTGTCTCAAAACTACTGACGCTATCATTTAGTCCCATTTTTCACACTGGAATCCTACCCAAGAAGGCGAATGAAGCGAATGAAATTGTGTAATTTGATTTAAAGGGTTCAATGTCGACAAGTTCTTGAGATTGCTTAATCTGAATTTGAGCTCATATTTGCGAAATTCAAGACAACGGATCAAATGTGGCACACCAGAACTTTAGCAAATTTTTGAATTTATAGAAACCACAGTTTCTTAAGGTATTTCTGATTGCTTAATCTGAATTTGAGCTTAAAGTTCCAAAATTCAATATGGTGGGTTTAATAAGGCAATTAAAAATGTAAGGATATATTGAATAGATTTGATGCTTTCACGATGATTCATTGTGATAAATTCAAATTTTAAATTTCAAGCTTTCTCGGGTTTCAACCGTATGCAACACTACGAATCTTACCGACGTTTCGTGAACATTGCAGTTCACTTCTTCAGGGCTAACCTAAAACTAAAGTTTCAGGTTGTTTTGTTTTTATGTATATTCTCTACGTTGCCTGTGATTAGCCGGAGTGCCCCATGGTAGGGACTACACAAATGTAATTGTTTAATCAAGTCTTTTTCAAAAAACCCGGGAAGATGGAAAGCGAAATCGAATTGGTATTATGTCCCTATTGATGTTATAAGGGGGTTTTAATATTTCGATTGCTTCTCTATGTTTTCTTGGAAAAATATTGCACGTTTTTGCAATTACGGTTTTTTTGTCAAATAAAATGCTATGTCCTGTTTCCATATGAAGCACAAATAGTGCTGATTGCGTGAAATTTTTGAGCCTGACTTCACTCCCATGTTCCTTTACACGTTGGCTGACCACCCTGCCGGTTTCTCACCTATAGACTTGGCCAGAAGTAAAAGGGATTTCATATACTCCCGGATCACTGAGAGGTGCCTTTTTATCTTGAGGGTTGTTCAGAAGTTTTGCTACTTTCCCAGGTGGTTTAAATATGGTTTGGATGTTGTGCTTGTTGAGAATTCGTCCTATTTCTTTTGTGATACCTTGAATGTAGGGTAGGATGATGGTCTCTTTTCTCTCTCTTTCTTTAGTGGATTGTGTTGACTTCTTTTTTTGAGTGTATTTTCTTATAGCTTTCTCAATTTGTTTGTTTGTGTAATCGTTTTTTCTTAGGATTTGTTTAACATTTTGTAATTCCTTTTGTTATTTATCTTTATATGTTATAGAGACAGCTCTGTATACAAAGGAATTGATGACCGACTGCTTTAGAGATGGGTGTTGGTGGGAGGAGGCATGTAGGTATCTGTTTGTATCGGTAGGTTTTCTGTAAACTTCATGTCCTAATGTGTTATCAGATGTTTTGTAAACCAGTACGTCCAAGAAAGGCAATTTTCTGTTTTGTTAAATTCCCATGAAGAACTTGATATAAGAGTGTTTTGATTGATAAAATCGGAAAAATTGTGTAGTTCATCTAGTCCATGTCGCTAGATGACAAAAGTGTCGTCAACGTAACGACACCAAAATTACGGTTTGAGCTTGGATTTGTTGAAGATTTTAGTTTCTAGATTTCCCATTAAGATTTTGGCTATCACAGGGGAGATTGGAGATCCCACTGCTGCTCCTGAAGTTTGTTCATAGAATTGGTTGTTGAAAGTGAAGCAGGTATTATTGAGACAGTATTTTATCAGAAGTATGAAATCGGAGGGAAAGTTTGCAAAGAATTCAATAATATCGATTGTATCCGAGATTGGTACTTTCGTAAAGAGAGATTCTACGTCAAAATTCACTGGGATGTCTTGGGGTTGAATGTGGATTTCTGATGAAGTGAAAAGAGTTTTGGACGTGCGTAATAGAGTTTCCTGTGAAAGGATTCAGTTCTTTGGCGAGAAAGCGTGCGAGGTCGTAGGATCGTGAGTATATTGCGCTGACGATCGGTCTGAGTGGAATGTTGTTTTTGTGGATTGTTGGGAGTCCGTAAAATCTTGGAGAGGTAAGATTAGTAGGTAATAATTCAAGTATTGTTTGGCTGTCAAGTTTGTAGTCTTCTAGAAGTGTTTTTGTTTAGCGGACTATTGTTTCTGTAGGGTCTTTTTTAAGTTTTTCATATGTATCTTCAGTTGGAAGGTCCATGATTTTGTTGTTATGGTCTTCTTAATTCATTTTTACTGTCGTATTGCCTTTGTCTGTGGGTAATATTATGATGTCTTTGTTCTTTTTGAGTTCCTCAATTGCTGTTTTTTCTTGTTCTGTTGAGTTTGAAGACGGAAGTTGGGCTTGGCGTAGGATGTTAGCCGTCCTACGCCGTATGTCATTCGCTTTTTCGGGTGGAAGGGTATATATTGTGGATTCCAAATTACTGATGATTCCTTCTTACGGAATTTCGAAGGGAGCTACTGCAAAGCTATGTCCTTTAGATAAGGCTGAAATTATTTCATTGCTGAGAGGATGGTTAGAGATGTTTTCCACTGTGACTTGATTGGCCAATCAAGTTCGAGCAGTTACTACCATGGGGAACTCTGGTCAATCACAGGCATCGTAGAGAATATATGTAATAACAACATAACCACAGGTCAGCTCTGAAGAAGCGAACTGCAATGTTCACGAAACGACGGCAAGATTCGTAGTTTTGCACACGATTGAAATCCGAAAAGCTATTCAGTTTATTAGTATAAAACGGTCATAAACAATTACAAGATTGGGAGTAAAAGTGACTATGTCATGTCCCAAGCAAAATGCCAGTCAGATAGCATCAACCTAATTATTGCATTAATATGATAATGAAAAAATAAAATATACAAACTTTTTATGTTATTTGCAATTTTTTATGAAAAATTATTTAAACAAATTATACTAAAAGTCATTATTTTAATAAACGTAATGCGCTCATCGACTTTGCGGGAAGAATAGTGAGCAAATCCTATGTGACATGTTTTTGTCAGAGCTCAATTTGTTAGTGTTTTCGTGAACAATTGCAAATGACTTAAGAAAGAATAGGTATATTTAATTTTTTCATTTTGCTATGGATGCAATAATTATTTTGATAATATCCGACTCAGAATTTGCTTAGGACTTGACATAGTCACTTTCACTCTTTATCATGTAATTGTTTATGACCGTTTCATACTAACAAAACAAATTATGACTAAGAAATGTTATGCAGCTTTTTTAGCATTCTTCCTGTTGAATCGATTGGTGCAGTCAGTTTTCAATAATAATGAATTTCAGTTTAATTTGTTGAACGGGGAATTCCAATATAAACGCATTACAAAAGCATCTTTTCTGTCATTTTTTTGAAAACAGGTGATTTTGGCTCTCCTTGTGATCCAAAACAAAAAATCGGAAAAGTTTATTGATCTATGGTATCGCCCTTGTGGTCCAAACCTCCACTTTTTTATTTCCTCAAAAATCAACAAACTGGCAGCGTTTGTTTTGAAAGAAAGAAAAAAACAAAACTTGTTTTGCACCATAAATCAAGTGCAATTATAAGTGAGAATCAAAATATCAACAGCTTGATGGTTTAGAAGATAGCCATGATAGTGCTGAATATCGTGTCAAAATTTGAATTTGATACGCCTGGTCATTTTTGAGACATCACCTGCCCCAGCAGAAATTTTTTTTTTCTTGCACACATGCATTTTATTTAATAAATGAATATTTTTAATCATTCAACAATTTTTTTTCACTCTTCTTGATAATAAGTTTAAGATAAAAAAAAACATTAGTTCAATTGTAGACAGTAGTTCAAAAAAAAAAATGATTGAAAATATTCTTTTTTTTTATGCGTTCATATTGGAATGGGAGCATTCCAATGTGAACGCATAAAAAAACACATGCAAATGCCATTAGAAAAAATAGTTGTATTCAATTTTTCTATTTTGTTACGCATGCGATAATTAGTTTAATGCTATCCGACTCTCGTTTTAGACAATTTTTATTTCTAAAGTTGTTTTTCACGAATAAAAGAAAAATTTTGCATTCTGATGCACCGAAAATGAAATTATTATCTTTGAATTTCGCATATCCGGTATGTATTCGCTTCGGAATCAAGCAGAAATAATTCTAGTTCTCCAAGTCTATATGCACGTCTATCAGAAGGAACAAGCCTAGTAGGCAAAATCATGCACTTAGAAAGAGAAGGCCCTGAAGTAGGAGGTTTGGATCTGGCACGAATATGTGGCTTCGCAGGAGAAGAAGGTATGCCCGGAGAATAAGTTCTGGCAGCCGGTAACACAAAAGGCGAAAATTCCAGAGGAGGAGACGGGCCAGAATGAAAACCGACACCAGGTAACCGGACAGGATAAAATGCAGTAAGAGAAAATCTGGCTGGATGCAACCTGGAATCAGCGATTCCGGCAAGATGAAACTCGAAAGGATGAAACCTGAAACATGATGCCTAGCGGAAGAAGACCTGGACCTGGTTTTTATACGAGAATCGTTCGCAGCGAAGAACACGAGGAATAGGGACGCCTATGAATTTTTTTATTAGCAGCAACAAATGCCTCAAAAATGATTGAGACCATCATGCAGGACATTCATTAAAGTTATGAAACCAAAACAAATTTTTCATTTAAAATCTTGATTTCAGAAGAAAATTAAAACTTTTTCATTTTTTTTTGTAACAAAAATCTTTTTTGTATTTGTCTATAGTCTATGGTCTTTTTACCATTATGAGTTAATTGAATAGGGTCAAATATTGTATTTCTAACATTCGCTTTTCTATGAAAGGGGTACATTTTAACATTCTCATAATTTATGACTAGGACATATAAGTGAAAAAGTTCAATAGAAGAGTTGTTGTAAAATATGGTTTTAATATTGTGCAGCATTGCAGTTCAGATGCAGTGTACCTGGTTTATTCGATAATTTCGTAGGATTGGGCGTTGGGAGCCTACAGGAGTTTCAGTTATTTCTTCTCCGGTCAATGCCGTAATCGTTCCGCTTTCCATGTTTTGTTTTACCCGTATCTCACGATTTATATATATTCCAGCAAGTTTCTTAGGATTTTCCAATATCGCAAAGATATCTCCACCAGATGTTGATAAAACAATTTGTTCTTTGGTTGATATAGGCTCATAGCTATGCTTCCCTGTTTTCAATTTAATTGGCGTAGAGACAGGAAAAGTGTATCTTCGAAATTCGAATATCCGGTGCGGATTATTGAAGGAAATAAGTTGAACAAATTTGAGATCGTCAAGTCCATATCCTCTTTTGTCGAATGGAGGAAGCCTACAAGGTGGAACGCTGAACCTCGCAGGAGGAGGAGACCTTACAGGAGGAGACCTGGACCTGATATGAAGCGGTTGCTCAGCAGAAGAAGGATATCTGCCTGGAAAATAATGTCCGGCGGGTGGAAATCTGGCAGAATAAAACTCGTCAGCAGGAAACCCGGAAGAATGAAACCCAACGGCAGGAAACCCAGCTGACTCAAACTGAGCGGAACGAACCCCGACAGCAGAAGCCTCGGTAGGATGAACTCCAACAAAAGGATGCCTTTCAGAAGAACTATGCCTGGTCCTTTTAGAAGAGTCGTGTCTGTCAGGGGAATGAGAGGGTTCACAGCGAGGAAGACCAGGAATAGGTGCCCCATTAGGTAAGCAATCAAACTGTGAACTTAACTCTGCAACATGAAAGAGAGGATTATATTTTTCTAAAGTACGCTACACAAGACGGCATGTGGATTGCTGAAAATTTGTTGAAATTTCGAAATCAGTGACACAAATAACGCAATTCAAAATCCTACCAAAAACATCTGCGTTGTGGAAAATCTGACAAGGACAGTTACATTAGGGTCCTCTAGAGAAAGGCTTTTGTTGAAAAATGATAACGCTTTTCACATTCTTTTGATGAACTGTTTGTGGCCACATTTTTATGTCCTGGCATACTATTCTAGCTTCCTTCACGTCCATGCACCATTTCATGCGAGCCCTCATGTTTCTATGCCTCCTTATGTCTCTTTGGATGGTCTCATTCACAGATTCTAACAGTTCTTTTGACCGTCTACCTCTGGGCATTCTGCCTTTTATTTTACCTCTATACACCTGTTTGTTTCACACAACATTTGGTCGTTTTCTAGTATGTACCCTCCAGCCTATACCTGCATTATTTTTAGATAATTAAAATAGACACTACTCTTTCTCTCTTTCTCTCTGAAATCAGGATAGCTGGCTGAGGCAAAAGGACTCTGGTCTTCTGGGGACCAGAAAAGATTAGTTTAGGACGACTTTAAGATACCTACCTATACTGTAGTGCTGAGTTGGTCTTTCTTTTCACGAGGGCAAGTGTAAAAAAGCTACCAAAAATCCTTAACTGAAATAATCATCTATTTTGTCCAATTTTATGCAAAAGCCTGTAAAAGGTTCTTTTGTCTAACAATTATTGTAGCAACAAGAACAACACAACAGTTGCACCTTATAATTACGCAAAGGCCTAAAACGGTGGTGTTAAGATTTTTCTTTGGGAAGTGTCATAAAAATACCGCATTTTTTGCCATGCATGGTACAGTAAAGAGCGTATTTATGGGGAAATAAATCGTTTCATCAAACCGTTTATAGTGATCTTCCTAAAAAAGGAAGATTGGAACAATTAACAGATGAGAAGAAATTCATTCAGGAAGGGAGAGCTTTTCAGGTATACATACGGCTCTAGATACTCCTTTAGCTCTGTAATTGGGATGAAACCTAGTGCTGAAACAGTAATCGCATGGGGTTTCCAAAAAAGTTTCCTATCGTATTTTAGGCTGCAGACGTAGCCATTAAGACCTGCTTAGAGAAGATTGGTGAAGGTCGGTTTGTTCATTATCACATTTACACATGGTCTAGCAGCCAAGCTGCTCTGAAAGCTCTCCAGTCATAAATGTTTACATTCAGACTTGTCTAAAAGTGCCTGCAAGAACTTCTCGAAGTGTCTGTTAAAACCTTAGTCAACCTGATCTGAGTTCATGGACACTATGACACTGGAGGTAACGAGAAAGCTGATGTGCATGCGAAAAGTGGGACTTCAAAAGCCCTCAACGGATATGAAACATACTGTGGAGCCTAGTAAGCTTCGGCTTAGTATGTCATTGACATGTTGCTCTTCTAGAAACACACGAAGTATTGGAAGGTGGCTAAAAGAGTTATACGCTCTAAAAGGTTTATCAAAAAATCATGCTGAGGAAAGTCTAAAAAAACTTCTGGATTCGAAAAGAAAGCAGGTGAACACATGACAAACGTGAAAATCGTCAGCGACCCTCGCTGTTGACAGTGAGGCATATGTGAGAAAACAGCACATCATATGCTCTGGGACTGTAATGTTGTGACGAGGTACATATTTTTATTACCCGTCCAGAGCTGTATTTCTTAGTGCTTCTTATTCATTATCCCAAATTTTTAACTCGATGTGACTATTCGTGTGAAAATAAGTTAAAATATAGAAAAAAGTGTCAGTGAGGTAGAAAGCCTATCACGTGACACACACGTCACATAGCTGTAAAGTATTTTATAAGATTTCGAAGAGCTTTCAAGATTTAAAGGGATCACAACAGATTTCAAAACATTTTTGTGATTTCAAGGTATTTGCACGGATTTTAATTATGATATGAAGCGGATTACGCCAGGCGAATCGATGTTTGCGAAATCTTAAAAATGTGTGTAAAAATAAAGATATATGCTATTATGTTTACCAATAAAATTGACGATAACTGCCAATAATGGGACCAGAATAGAAAGGATCGTCATTCTTACCAACTCAGAAAAAACTGATTACGATGATAGTGAATAATTGGGTTACCATAATGTTTATTCAAGCAGTTTATTATAGTCAGGATGCTTCAGCTTAGGAAAAAATGTATGTTATTTTAAGCTTACATATACTGATATAGCTACTGATAATAGCTACTTCGGCTTTCATACAATTTTATTTGGAATTCAGTGATCTGTAAATTTTAATAATTTAAAACTCTATGTTTTAGAATTTTGAAGTGTTTGAATTACATATTCTGATATTTTCGAAATATAGAATTACAAATTATTGCATTTTTAAGACATATATGAATAAATGTAAATGATTCAGACCATTTTTTCTACTAGTTCATTTTTTGAAATTAACAATTAAACAATCTTTAAGACTATTTATTTGCAATTTAAAATTGTCAAATTTTCATGATTTTCAAAATAAAAAGTCAACTTTACAATTTTAAGTCTTCCAAATTCAAGAAATTTTGACTGTGAAGCATACCGATAACACAATTATTGACTGTCAATTGTCGAAATTTAAAATGTTCTAACTTTCATCATCATAATGCGAATTTCTACGAGTTTGGGGAGTTACAAATGCAAAATTGAATATTTATATTACAAATGTTTTAATTTTAAACGTTTGTTTTGACTAGTTCAATTGTGAAGATTTCTGATTAAAAACTTCTTAATTTTGAAGATTTGAAATTCAAATTAATGAAATTTGAATATTCGCAATACAAGATTTTTTATTATTTGGCGTCTGTAGTAGTTGAAACTTTTAGCAGAATTTTTGGCACGTGATTTTCCTTAAAGAAACTCAAATTGTAAAACATTTATGTATATTTCATTAAGTATATATCACTCAAGTGTCAGGATTTGATTATATACAATGTTAGATTCTTTATCTGACGAATTAATTACTATATATGACTCGAGCTTAATCTTGTGAGGTATTTGTATTCCATAAATGAGTTTAATAAAAGAAGTTCATTATCTCAAGCAGGCTTATTTTGGGAAATGAAGCGATTTTTTCTTATCGCCCGTCTAAAAAAATCTGAACCTTCACTGAAATTTGTTTCAGTTATTTAAAAACGTTGTAAACATATTTCTAAACTTTCAACAAAATTGTTAAATTTTGAAATAAATTTACAATCAAGAAAAATAATTGTTCAAAAAAAAGGACGAATTTACAGCAAAATACATAAGTTTTTAACCAAATAGTTAAATTCTCAACCCACTACCAAAATTTTCACTCAAAAGATATATATTTTGTATCAGAAATGTTACAGCAGACTTTTAAACTAAAAGAAATTACGTTTAACCGAAACACAGTTGTATTTTCCTATTGGGTTCATGGACCGGCTCTCACAAAATTTCAATTTTAATTGGATTGCATTAATCTTTACCTTCTATTTGAATATAAGATTTTACCTTAGCAGGAATTAAAAGCTTAGTTTATTTTCGTTCAATTTCTAATTGTGCTTTTTATTTCTGAACTAAAAAATCATAAAATAGAATAATTAGAAATGCAGCATAGTTAGACATTCGAATCGAACAAAGTTTGTTGATTGATTCAAACAAACATTTTTCTGAGTATGGGAAACTAAGTTTTTATTAACTTTCAGAATAAAGGAGTTTTGATTGGCGCTGTGCTAATTTCGCATTTTCAAGAAGGTTTTTCCACAGAGCAGCAAATTTTTTCATCACTTTCCAAACTCAAAAAATACTGAGCTATTGCTTAGCAATATCGGGCAAGTCTTTCCAAGTGGTGGCTGATTCGGTCATCACTACTTGAAGTAAAAATTGATTAGTGGAAGCCTGGCAACATACGGCATATCATCACACAGGGTAGCGGTTTCTAGAATCACACTGGAAAGTATAAAGCGATAAGTAGCAACCGGTCAACAACGGGCAACTCTTTCCACAGAGTGGCAGATTCGATAATAACTCCTCAAAGTCAGGAAACACTAACTAGCGGCCTGGCAACATCAGGCAAGTTTTTTGACAAGGTGGCAGATTTGGTCATCATTCCTTGAAGTGAAAAAAAGCTAATTATCAGCCTGGCGATATTGGACAAGTCTTCGGGCAGGGTAGCTGATTTGATCATCACTACCTGAAGTAAAAAGTGATAACTATCAGCCCGAAAACATCGGATAGGTCTTTCCACAGGGTGGCTGACTCGATCATCACTTCCAAAAGTTAAAACCCACTGAGTAGCTGCCTGGCTACGTCAGGAATGTCTTGCCAAAGGACAGCCGTTTCGGGTATTAGTTTCAAAAGTAAAAAAACTATTAATAACATCCTAGCAACATCAGGCAGGTCATACCACAGAGTTGCAGATTGGGCTATTACTCTCAGAAAAAAAAAACCTTCAGTAGCAGCCTGAAAACGTCAGGGCAGTCTTTTGACAGGGTGGCGGATTCGATAATCACTCCCATGGTGAAAAAAACACTAAATAGAAGCCTGGCAACATTGAGTAGGTCTTGTCATAATGTGGACGATTTAGTAATCACTCCCTAAAATAAAAAATGCTAAGTAGCAGTCTAGCAACATCGTGAAGGTCTTCCCACAGGTTGGCAGTTTTGAGCATCACTACTTCTCAACAAATGGACGTCGTTTTTAGCTATGATTGTTTACGTCGTGCCTATCTATAATGCGTAGGCTGCATTCAGGTATTCGCGTTAGGCCTCCTTCATCAATTCATCATTTTTCTTTTTCTGGATTTAATTGTAGAATTATTTATAGAGTTGCAGAAGCAAGTTGAAGTAACGGAAGCTGAAGTAGTAGCCTGGTCAGCATAGCTGGGCTGTCCTAGCTCGTAGTTCATTCAGTGAAGTTGAGGAAAACGGTACTATGTTTCCACCATCGTATAACTAACTGACCCCGAAACTCAGCAATGAACACATTTTTTACGAAAGTTATAAGAAAATTTTGAAAAATCTAAACATTTTTTCTGTAGTATAATTACATTTCAAGTAGCAATATACATACTTGGAAATGATCTAGAAAGTATTGTTAATTAAGAAAATAGAAAATATTGTTTGATTCCTAAAATATATGTCATTCAATGCGAAATAAGAGCCAATCCAGTTCTTGACTTATGAATCAATAAAGTCCACATCATTTAATGAATTGTAATACCATCATTTGAAGATAAGTAGTCGCTGCAGTCTAAGCTACTTATCTTTGAAGAATGTTACTGCAAATTTTTAAATTATGTCTACGTTATTGAGTCATGAGTCCAAAACAGGGTTGTCTCCTACTTATAATTGATTCACATAGATTTTAGGGGCCAGAAATTCTAATTAAATTAAATTAATTAAATTAATTAAATTACACTTGCCGAAAAAGTCCGACTCCTTCCCTATTTGTATGAAGTACTTTTTGTTTGTTACGGGGTATATCTTCTATAATGGACATAAATAGGAGCCTTGAGGTTCATTATATATTGACTTCTTATTATTATTCATAATTACGGGTTGTTGTTACATCTTGATCCAGCCGAGATTACAAATAATACAATAACTTTAGTTTTACATTTCTTTGTATTGAACTAACCCCTTGAGCGGCATGCTGTGTTCCAGAAAATGTGGTCTGAAGGGCAAGATAAATATTAACTTTAATTGTCGTCTATCCTGGTGTTCTAAGGTTTTCAAATTCGCAGAATACGAATCTGGTTTTGAAATTCGGACACCGAAATTGGCTGATCCAAAATAACGACTTAAAATTTCAAAAATGTAAAACTCAATTGATTTTATTGATTATATTCTACGAAATCAACAAACCTTCGAGATAGGGTTACACGGAAATCTGCCAAGTTTTTGGACTCCTTCATATTTTGAAGCCGCTATATTCGATCGGCCATTTTGAATTTTGATATTTTCACCACGGATTCGTATTCTACGACCCCAAAAACTCATAGGCACAAAGTTTTGTGAAAATTAAAACAATGATCCGGAGGATAGATGCGTTTTATGCCATACGGCGTCGATGCTCTCCGCGGCACGACTAAAACTGACGTCAAATAGCGCCAATGTGGCTCAAGGGGTTAATAGTTTAGAGCATTGCAGCTTATATGCGGTATACCCGATATATATGGAAATGTCGTGTGATTGGACGCTGAGGACCCACTGGTGTCTCATTGACTTCTCTTGCGGTCATATAGGTACCCCTGCCGCTTTTCATATTTATTTTCGCACGTTTATAATGTCGACCATAATACATATACAGTCCAGCAAGAATATTAGTACTCTCTAATATTGCATATACGTCACCATCGGACGTTGATAGAACAATTTGTTCTATGGTTGGCACAGGCTCATTTATACTACGTCCTAGTCTCAATTTAATTTCTGAAATGGCCGGAAAAGTGTATCTTCGAAATTCGAATATCCGGTGTGGATTCTTGTAGGAATTGAGCCGAACAAATTTGAGATTTTCAAGTCCATATCCTTTTTTGTCAGGAGAAGGAAGCCTGATAGATGGAACCACGCATCGTGGAAGAGGAGGAGGCTTCAAAGGCGAAGACCTAGACCTGACGCAAAGGGGTGGCTTAGCAGAAGGAGAAGGACTCTCTGATGAATGAGATCTGGCGGTAGGAAACTCGGCAGGATGAAATTCGACAGCAGGAGACCCGACATGGTGAAGCTCCGCAGGATGAATATTGGCAGGATAAAGCTCGGGAGAAGAATGACTGGCAGAAAGAAAATTGGATCTCATCGGAGAGAAATTTCTGTCAGTAGAATTAGATGGTCGACAGCTAGGAATACCAGGAATGGGGGCACCATTTGGTAAACAATCAAATTGTAAACTTAACTCTGCAACATAAAACAGTGGATTACATTTCACTTAAGCAATGCAAAACTTCTGCGAATTTATTATCAATCAATTATATAGTTCTGTGATTATCGCCATTATAAATTTAAAGGAATGATTTTTCTAGCGCCAAAAGCGGTATAATTTTTACTACAATTTGTAGAAGATGACCGCGAGATGAGAAAAAAGTCAAGAAAGCAAACTCATTCCTGGAAAAAATTCCTACAAAACCCCACT
>JAABKJ010006801.1:0-21571 GCA_011634705.1 Andricus grossulariae
GAAAACCTGACGTACAGGAGCAATTTTGAGTTCAGATTCGGATTCAGCGCATCAAAATCCTTCGGAAATGTTTGGTCTGCTTTCTGGCTTTTGTTATCTACGTTTTTTTTCAAGTATTTTTTTCGAATAGTTAAATTATCGCTGAGGCTTTGGAGATATTTTTTCCTATTTTGTATTGTTTCAACACCACTCCTGATTTTTTTAGCCAGAAATACCTGAAGGTTTATTTTGAGGTATGACCGTTCAGGGTTAAATTAAGAGTTTTATATTTAGAGCAATACAATTTTACGGATTCCTTTATTTCCTGAAAATCTCTGAATTCCTTGAATTCTCAAAAATCCTTGAATTCCCTAAAATCCTTGATTTTTCTGAATTCATTGAAATCCTCGAATATTCTCAATTCCCTGAATTCGTGGAAGATTCTGAACTTCTGAATCTCTCGAATTATCTGAATTTCTTATATTCTCCAAATTCCTTAATTTCTCTGAATTCCTTTCATTTTCAGAATTCTCTACATTCCCTGAAATCCTTGAATATTCGGAAATACTTGAATTTTCTGAATTCCCTGATTTCTCTGAATTCCTTGAATATCTTGAATTTGTTGAATATTCTAAATTCCTTTTATTCTCTGAATTCTTATATAAAGCTACGAATTTCATTAATTTTTCTGAAATCTTTGAATTCCCTGAAAACCTTAAATATTCTAAATTCCTTTGAATTCTATGAATTTCCAGAATTCCTGAAATATTATGAATTCATGAAATTCCTAGAATTCTCTAAGGTCCTTCAATTTCCTAAATGCTCTCCAATGCTCTGAATTTCCTGTAATCCTGGAATATCCTGAATTACTTGAATATTCCGAATGTTCTGAATTCTCTGAAATCCTTAAATATTCTGATTTCCCTGAATTTGTTGAATATTCTAAATTCCTGAAATTCTTTGAATTCTCTGAATCCCCTGAATTCCTTCAAATCATCTGAATTCTCTGAATTCATATGATTTCTTGAATTCCTTCAATTCTGCTAAATTCCTCTGTATTCATCGAATTATTTTTAAGTCCTTGGAATTCATGGAGTTCTAAGAATTTAGGAAATTCCACGAATTCAAGGAATTCAGAACATGCAGACAATGTATTAGATGTATTTAGACATATCTGGGAATTCGGAGGAATTCAGTTGATTTCAAGGAAGTTAAAAGAATTTAAAAGGCTTTGAAAGGGTTCAAAAGCATTCCAAAAGCTTCAAAAGAATGACAAATCATTAAAAACTGAATATTTTTTATGTAGCTTTTTTCATTTTCCAAGACTCTTTTTACATTAATCTGTAAAAAAAATAGTTTGCTTGCAAAATAAAAACATTCCTCTGAAATTATTATTTTTTTTTTAAGTGATTAAACAGTACAATTAGAAAATTTGAAACATAGTAACTTTTTTTATAGATGTATGTTACTGATTGGCAATGCAATGTTTTTTGCGCGCTGTGAGCTAGTAATCCTCATAATAATCGACAAGTGTTCGCAGTACGAAGTTGCTTCTGTTCGCAGATAATACATTCTGTTCGCAACATGAAGTTGGTTAATAGTGATGATTTTGTTTTTTAATTATTTTGTTTTGAGATTCAATAATGAATCAAAATTTGAAAATATTGGTATACCTAATCAATTTCAATAATGCAAATGCATTATTAAAATAAATACACAAATATACAAATACGCAAATGTGAAGAAGTATTTTTTCAAATTTTTGATTGCCCGTTAACACCATAACAAATGGGGTATTTCTAAAGAGAAAAACATTGCTTAAATAAATAATCGCTTAGATTAGAAAATTTTGTTTAAAAAAGAGGAAAAAGAGTCATGATATTATGGACCTGAATCATGTCTATTCAGAGTCAATGTCACTTCCCGGAATGTCACGAACTTTAGCGAGTCGAAGTTGATTTGATCAATCGATTACGCATCTACACTGTGATAAGTGCGATTTCCTGAAGACAAAAGTTATCTTATTATCATGACACGAACCTTTCGACGATTTGAATAAACGGGAAAGAGAGGCACGTGTTTGCACATTAATGAATTTACTGATAAACCGAAATTTTTATTTATTTACTTTATCGCAATGGAGTGTTATCAGGAGCAAGATTAAAGAAATTTAATGTAATCAACATATTAGTTACGCATATCAAGTTTTTTCCCTTTTCAAAGCTTTTATATTAATAATTTTTCAGCGTTTGATGATTTTATTATCGATTTAGTGTCCTATTTCAAACATTAAACGCCTTTATAAATTAATCTGTTCAATTTCGATGCATTTAACTTACAGTTTAGTGTCGGATTTTCTTTTGAAATTAAAGCCCTTTGTGCTTCGAATTTGGATCATTCGCTACAGTTGATGTGTTATTCAGCTTTATGTCATTTAATCAATCATTCACGTTTTCGAATATTTAAACCTTTAAATCCATAGGTCAATTTTATTCCACCTTAGGGTGTTTCAAAAATATGTAGGTAATTGATAAGAAGTAGACCATTTTAGACAATGAGATTTTCGAAAACAAACAAATTTCCAAACCCATATAAAGTTACACTAAATAGTAGTTAGTTAATTATTAGTTACATCATAAACTGTGGGAAGCTCGAAAATTTATTTTTATTCATAAAAGGGCTGTTACTGAAATTTCAGAGTGTTTTTTTCACTTTTCTATACTTTATCTTTTTTTTTCTCTTTTCTGACGACTCTTTGTGATGGTTAGAAAAAAATATTTTTTCTTATACATCATATAGGAAAATAAGATTTGTTATACTCGGGAGTGGATTAGCATTTCTGGGGAGGGAAAAAATTTAAAAAGAAATGAAAAAAATTAACCTATATTTAAATATTCAAGGTGGCCGCTGGACCGGGGAATGACTGGAATATTTTTATGGCCATGAAAAACGGGAAAACTACCGGGAATTTGATTATTGAACGCGAATTTTAATAGTTTTTATTAAAGAACGCTTTTATTGGTTTACAAAATCACCAATAGGGAATAGTTGAAATATTTCTAATGTTTCATTGAGTTAAAAGCGTATAATCCCCTTCATTTTGAAGGTCAAAAACAACTTTCACTATAGGACATCAATAATAATTTTCTAATTTCCTAGACCATTTATGTTTTAAATCAGACAAGTGGTACACTTCAACGTCGTAGAATCTCTTGGCGACATTAGATGTTGTTTTTCAGAAGAAATTAGGCAATACGTTATTTTTCCGACTATTTGAAAAAAATGTGTGCGATGTTCTCAGTATTTGAATTTAGAAGTTTCTCTGAAAAAACACCAATTCTTTTTTTAAAACATCTTGCTATTTATTTGTTAAATTTTTACTTCCATAACGAAGAAATCCTGGGTGTTTTGTGCCGGACCTAAACATTTTTGTAGCCACGAGAATTTTTTTTCTCGAAAAATTGAATCCTCACATTCTTCTTACAAACAAAGAATGATTCGACAAAATTATAAAAAAAAAGTTGCTCATTTTACAAAGTTCTATAAAAAATACCTTTTATGATATCTTGCATCGTTCACTTGAAAAATTCAATTTTTCGAGAAAAGAATTCTCGTGGCCACAAAAATGATTTGGCTTGCATAAAACTTGGAGAGTATCTCCTTTATATAAGCACGATTTTTTTCAAAGTATTGGTTAAAATAAAGAAAGTGAGATGTTCTACTAAATTCGACTTTATCTTTGCAGCTCAATTTTCAAAGCTAGGAAGTTAATTTTATGAACAATTCCATTTTCTTGTTTCATCCAATATTTAAAAAAAGTTGTGGTTATGTAAAGAAGACATTCTGTAGGTTTTAAGTGAGTCAAGTCATTTTTCTTTGGAATTATGGTTATTTGTATAAGATGCACATTAAATAAATGTCAAGAATAATAAATAAATAAATTTTAATTAAAAATAGTTCTATTCCATTTATGATGACTCTGGTCTTTAAATTTGAATGATCAGGGATAAGTCAGAGAATTTTAAAAACAAAGTTTTGCGCTCACCCTGGAGAGAAGACAGTAAACCTCACGAGAAACAGAAAACAATTGAATAAATAACTTAATTTAAAAACTATAGATGTTTAGAGAAATTTTTTTTTATAAACAAACGTAAAAATGTAAATAATCTAAACGTCTATAAATAAATTATTTTTTCTTAAATGGGAAAAATTCGTTTTGCCTAATTTTGTCTAAAAACCAGAGTTGGGTAGTAACTTGTTACGAGTGACTAAGTTACTGGAAAGTTACTTTATTTGTAACTTTTAGGGTAACTTCGTTAATATTTTGAAAAGTAACTTGCAACGTAACTTAGTTACGATTCTTATAGTGGAACTTTAATTTTAGTTACTTTAAAGTTACTTTGTGTTTTTTGTATATTTCCTATTAAGAGAGCTATATGGGCCAGTTATAGGTAGAAAATTATATATCCAGAGATGAAAATTCACTTAAAAAAAAAAAAATGTTGTACCTCGAATAATTCGAATACTTTTTAATTGTCAGGTCTTTTTAATTTGACTATCCTCATAGTTTTATCTATTGCAATTTTTGTGTTTTAGAACTTTTTACCCATTTAAATCGGAAATGCAACTTTTTTAGTTCAGAAGAGATATTTTGTTTATTCAAGATTTATTTTGGTTACCTTGAATTACACTTTATTATTATGCATTAAACCTTGAGACGCTTCTTCGTGGAATGATACTCGTATGAATAAGACGCCAGAATTCTTTTTGGAAACGATCCACATTTTACGACTTATTGATCCTCTTTATGTCCTTGTTCCTTCAGACCGAGGATAGTTGCGTGTGGAGGCATCGCCAAAAACCTTTAAGTTTAATATTTGCTTAAAACGCGATACCTCCATCAATCGATGTTCCACTAACCTGAATAGTTTAATGTTTTTCTTTTTTCTTGTAGGGTATACGCATTCAGGAAGTTATTTTGCTCTAAAATTAGGAAATATCCTTATTTTGAGAAGCAGCATATATCGTGAGATCAACTATTAACATAATTGATTACCTGATTAGATAACTGTCCTCTCATATTATGAAATTCGTAGTAAGAAACTTGATTTCACTTTTTTGAAGCATGTAGATGGTAAAATAATATTGTTAATTGATTACTAACAGCATATTTACACTTGAAAGATTTAAATCTTTATTTCATTTAACGGGCTGTGCCTCAGCAGTTACGTATTAATGATAAGAGGATTTTCATCGGAAAGAGACCTTACACTCAAAGGATTAAATATGACGCATTCGCATTTGACTTGGCAAACAAATCAAATTTACGTCAAATCACACAATTTATGTATATTAAGGCCTTTTGCACTCGTTACGAGGGCAATTACTTCCACAGCTTACTTTGTTTTGATTTATTCACTGAATCAATGTTTCCTCAATTTATTACAGGAAAATCATTGTGGATATATGCTTGAAGATTCTCAGAATTACAATTTAACTGCAAAATATTTTCTCAGTGATTTATGATAATTTATTATCATAAGTACAATATAAGTTACTGCCGTGCAAATGAAATAAAATGTATCTGCAGTTCGGATAAGTCATCTGTTCCTTTTACGAATCCTTCAAATTAGACTCAAATGACCTTGATTCTGATGGTGTTTAATGAATATCCATTTTGTAATACGATATACATAATGGATTTCCATAAAAACTACGAGAATGAGGCCTATTTGAATCCGAATTTAAAGATTCGTAAAAGTGACAGATGCCTTATCCGAACTGCAGATACGCTTTATTTCATTTGCACGGCAGAGTAGTTGCGAGCAGTTGTAAAAGTTACTTCAACTTTTATAAAATTATTGTATATGTACTTCATTCAATAATATCCATATTAGTATTAATTTGTTGTAAACCATAATATAGCACTTTTTATTTTTTAGCATGATATGCATGATTTATGTACATTGTACAATATAATTAATTAATAAATATTATTTCTTTCTCCCTAGTGCATTTTAGTAGTCCTCAGCTATGCTTAATTTGATTATTGATTGCCTTTAAAGTATTTTTTATTTTTTCCACGATGCTCGCTTACGCCGTATGTCGCAAGCGCATTTCTAAGCCCAATCACGCATGCACGCCTGCATAGGTCATGTTATATTACCTTGATGGTGAGTACTGAATTTTATTTTATGCACTCCACTTTCTCTCTTGAAAATTGCTTTCAATTGTGGTATAATTAATTCTATATATAAGACTATTTTGCACTAATTATGATTTAGACTAGATTTCTAAAAAGTCACTGTATTGAGCATTAAAAGATTTTTGCGCACAGTGTTCAATAGTGAATTTTTAGAGAAATACAGTAATGAAAAAATTAGTGCTCCTCAGTTTTGTTTTTAAGTTAAGAGTACTTTAGTTATTATTTATTATTTTCTTTACAATCGCCTCCAAAGTTGTTCGAATCTATAAACAAATAAATGCATTTTTTAAAATTATATTTAGAGGTTCCGCAAGCCCCATGAAGTTTAACACGTTTTTCCCATAAGAAGAAAATACGTTTTTATAAACTTTATTTAAAATCGTCAATATCAGGTGTATCGACCCTCAACATTTCTCTTTACAATTAGCTATAGAATTCAAATCAAAAATTACTTTTTAAATTTCACTCCCATAAGTCTGTTGTTTCTAATACATAAAATATTACTTTATACTGATAATTAGATATTTAAAAAATTGTTTAAACAATTTATTATTGTTTATAGCAATTTTCTCGTAGAATATAGTTAGAGTCGCCTTTTGTTCTGAATTTTTAAACTTGCTTTCAACTTTTCAATTTGAGCGAGGCAATAATCAATTAAAGTTAAAAAAATTAATTGTGCACATAATTAAAAAAATAATAATATTCTCTTTAAATAATGCTAGAAAGTGACGGTTATTTCTGAAGTTTTTGTCAATTTTTTATTTAGTCAGGTTAATTCAAGTTAACTAAAATAATTGTTTGAACAATTTATTATTGCTTAAAACTACTTTCTCTTAAAATAATACTATAAAGTTGCGGTTTTTGTTGTTGAAATTTTCAGCTTTTCTGCGTCTTTTTAGTTATGAACAAATAATAAATGAACATCAAAAAGAATAATTTTTTAAATATCATTCCATTTCTTTCGGAATAAAGTATTTTGACTCTTTTGCTAATGTTTAAAAAATATTATTTAAAAACGGCTATCTTACAATATAGATATAGATAAAAAGAAAGGATGAAATAATTCGGAGTAGTTCACAATCGAATGATTAATCGCTATAAAATCTAGTGTTAAATAAGAGGTAAATGAATAAGTTTTTGGGTTTTTATTTTCTTTTAAACTATCCACAAGAGTGAGAAAATGCTTAACCCTCAAGTACTCGCGTACGCGGAAAAAGGATTGCAATTTTTTCAAAGTGGCAGCGACTCTTTATTTCGAATGGAACCGCCCAACGCGCCCCCTGCATTTTCAAGTCAAGCCTCAAGACACACGACAGTGCCACCGTAGATTTTTTTCAGTCATCCGAATAGTGAGCAATTGAACACTACAGTGGAAAGGTGATGTATTTTGTTGAATACTTATAGCAAAAGATTATTTTTACGTAAATCATTATAAGGTTCTAACTAGTTTGTTCATGAAACTGCTCCAAAACTTTAGTAGTTTCTTGTTATTTCCCTGAATCATTCAGTTGATAATATTTGCATACATACTCGTATTTTTTTTTAATGAGTATGAATACATATTTTGTGTTTATTTTCATGGTTTTTGGATGGAAATTTATCGAGATATAGGTCTCGGAATGGAAAAAAGCATGCCGCGGCCGTTCGCTGCAGCGCGAGTGCTAGTGTGACTCCAAAAGGCGCGAGTACTTGAGGGTTAACAAAAAGATTCTCTTTGACGATTAATTATTATTTTTTCGTAATTGAAAAGCCAAAAAAAAAGTTGAAAATTGTAATTATTTAATTATCAGCTCACTTCAACTAAAAGGTTGACAAAAAGTTGTAAAATTCAGAGAAAACCGGAACTTTTCAGTATTTCTCTGAGAGAAAATACTTATAAACAATAATAAATTGTTTAAATAAATATTTTTGTAAATTTTGTTCAACTTTTACCTCACTCTAAGTGAAAAGCTGAAACAAGTGGGAAAGTTCAGGAAAAACCGCAACTTTCTAGCATTATTCGAAGAGAATATTATTTAAAAAAAAGAATAAATTGTTTAGGCAATTATTTTTGTTACGTTAATTAATTATTACTCACGGTAATTGATAAGTGAACAAGAAGTGGCAATTTTCAGAAAAAATTTCAACTTTCTAGCATTATTCTAAAATAACATTGTTATAATTATTAGTACATTGTTTAAACAATGATTTTTGTGAACTTCAATTGATTATTGCTTTGCTTTAACTAAAAAGGAAAAGCAAGTTAAAAAATTCAGAAAAAAACCTCAACTCTATTCTAAGAGAAAATCGCTATAAACAATAATACATTTTTTTAACAATTTATTTAAACATCTAATTATAAACTCGCAAAACCCAATTTATGATTTATGTTATAACTTTAAAATGCCTTTTCCACCATAAAAATCAAAGTTATAATTTTATCGACGTCCTATTTCTATTGAAAGCCTTTGAATTATGTTAAACATTATCTCATATAGAATTTCCAATTAAATTTAATATACTTCCAGAAGTAATGGCACTAACAAAATAATATTTTTCTTTTCTTTTTGAGATTCTTATTTTTTACGATAAAATTAGTTTCTAGATTATTAATGAAATAGGGAAAAATTTGAGCAACTAAGCAGGCAGTAGACATTTTGAAAATAAGATAAGATACATCATTTGATGTTGGCCTTCCAAAAGGACATATTGAACATTTTTTCAGTAGAGACAAAAAAAAACACAGAAATCGAATTTTTGATTTAGGAAATAAATAACATTTCGTATTCGAAAATAAGACACGCAAAAAATGATATCGTAAAAAAAGATATCTCTAGTTTTTACAGTGAGAATTGCATCAGCGTTGAATTGAAGCATGAACAATTTATTTGGAAAATGTCATTAAGTACCAAGAAAACTTTGGACGGTGATTGAAAATCCTGTTTTCATTTTAGAAGAAAATCTTGATTTCGAAATACTGCAGTGTAAAGGAAATTTTTTTTTGGTCGAGGTGCATGTTTCCTTTAACCTTAGATAGTGACTTATGTTAAATGAAAAGAAGCAAAGGTGAACTATATTTGTAGCTGTTGAGTTGAAAAAAAATTGCCAAAAATTGCAAAAACTTAATTTAATGCAAAGAAAGTTGAAAAATGTTGTTATAAAGAAATTGTTTTGCCACAATGTGTATAAGAATTGTGTGTGATTTTCTTTAGAGAAAAATTCTAATTTCGAAAAAATGTTGGATTTTGGAATGCCACCCTTCAACTATAAGTTATAGAAAAAAGTCAAAGCTCAAAACTAGATAGCTTGAATAGAAAAGAAAAGAAGAATCAATTTCCCCTCTAACAAAACAATATTGTTTTCGCAGGAAAGGGCAGAGCAAGGAGGGTGCATGCTGAGGAATTCGACACCTCGAAGCCGGTGCGAGTACCGTCGGGAGGTCCTTATGGTAGCTGACGGTTGTGCGGGTGCCGTGCCAAACGAGATCCAGGGGCTAAAGGGCTGGCCGCGTCGCTGGAGCCAGTCGACCAATACCTATATTTAGAAGAATGGCCGACAGGAACCGGAACTTCCTTCGAGACAGTCCTAGCGACGCGGTGAAGCATCTAAAAAGCCACAACAACAACCATGATTCCGGTATAACCAGCCCAACACGAAAAGAGGGTCTCTATGCAAAGAAGGACGCCAGCAACTATCAACGCCTCGTGAGCTACCATAAGGATGACTTCTCCCCAAAAAAGGATCCAGATTCAACAAAGCCAACAACCAAAGAGCTCAAATTCAAGGACAGAAGGAGAGGACCAGCTCCCATCGTCGGATGGCACAATGGAAGCCCCACGGTTTTCCCTAGCACTCCAGTCAGCTCTCCTGAGCAAGAAACTCTTTTAAAATCTGAAAGCCTTACCAGCAAAAACTCTGATGCGTCTAGAATCGATCGGACCGGAATTGATGAGGCCTGGAGAGATCTCATCAAACCAGATGTTACAAAAATAGAGTCCAATGGTACCAGAGCAAGATCTAATGAAACCAGAAGCTCCTCCAGGAGTTCTGGGATTGGACAAGATTCAAACAACACAGAGAATCTCAGCAGCATCGCTGATGAAAGGTTGATGCTAACAACCCCACCCTCCACCAACGATAGAAGCGTAGAGTCTTTAACTCCAGATGGAGACGCCCAGCTGACGACCAATGAGGACTGCAGTATTGGAGACGAATTTCAAAACAAGATACATCTCCTTAGTCCTGGAACTGATTGCACTGAGGATAGAATCCCGGCAACTCCCACCGACCACTACCTCACTTCTCCTAACCTCACTGTTGGTATAAGTCCAACCGACAGGAGTGAACAGGATCCCGAGCTAAAAAAGTCACCAGAGAAGACTCAGGGGATCCTTGTTTACAGGAAATACTCAGATCCAGACACAATATTAATTTCGAATAAACGGTTCCAAGACCTGGAGATAAAGGACTCGATAGATGGATCAGAGAGTGTCCTGGAGATCTATGATGATGGAGAAGGGTTGGATTCCTTAAGTGAAGAGATAGAGAGCAAGAAGCCTAAGATTCCTGATGGAGGTTGGGGATGGGTGGTGGTGATGGCATCACTGCTCATTTCGATGGTGGCTGATGGGGTTTCCTTCAGCTTTGGGCTTTTGTACAGTAAATTTCTGGAGGAATTTGAAGCCTCGAAAGCCAAAACTGCCTGGATTGGGTCCCTCTTTATGGCAGTTCCTCTACTTTCTGGCCCAGTGATGTCAGCTTTGGTTGATCGTTACGGATGCAGGAATATGACAATTGCTGGGGGACTGATCTCTGGATTTGGATTTGTCCTGAGCAGCTTCAGTAACAGCATCGAGGTAATGTACCTGACTTTTGGCGTCCTTGCGGGGCTGGGTTTGGGTCTGTGCTACGTCACTGCGGTTGTGAGCATCGCTTATTGGTTTGATAAGAAGAGAACTCTAGCTGTAGGTCTAGGGGCTTGTGGAACAGGTATAGGGACGTTTGTCTATGCACCGATGACGTCGTTCTTTATTGACGAGTATGGATGGAGGGGAACGGTCCTGCTCTTGGCAGGGACGTTCTTTAATATGATAGTCTGCGGAACGGTGATGAGGGATCCTGAGTGGTGGATCCTAGAGCAGAGAAAACAGAGTCTAGGGTCCCCGAAGAAGTCGACGGCGAGGTCGGAAGGAGGCAGGTCGCTGAATAGTCCGATCGAGGAGTTTCCGGGTGTAGAGGAACTGAGGAAACTGCTTAAAAGTGGACAAACCCCAGAGTATTTGTTACAGAGCCTTAGAACGAGTACGGAAACACCAACGACTGCGGAGGGGGGAGGAACTGCTTTTAGGAGTGTTGTCAATCTACCGACCTTTGTGAGACAGAGTGAAAAGGTAGGATTGTTTTGGGAATTAATAGTTGTTTCTGTTAATTGCTTGTTCGTTCTCGTGACATATATGGAGATTGTTTCTCAGGTGCCATTGGAGGTTTTGGAATCTCTTTCCTCTAACTCGAGACTCTACAACGTCATTCTGGAAAACTATCCTAGTATTTTATTGTGCAGGTCGCTTTCTGATAAGAAGCTTGATGATTCGAATGGTGATGTCTTCAACAAGAGCGGAGTTACCATGTCCATGAGGTTACACGACTGGTCTGCTATCTGCATCCTGCACGATTTTTATTATTTTGCTTTTATGATCCTAATTCTTTCGACTAATCCACTGACTGTTTTGGAACCTGCAATTGATAATCTCAAAGCAACATAATTTTTTTTTATTTGTTAAGTACGAAACTAATAACTGGACTGACCCAAATAGTGTACTTACGTATAAAAAGACTTAACGTTTACTTTGAAGTTTGGAACTACTTAAGTACTTATCATTATTTGTTATTAATATTATTTTGCCTCTTATTTTAATTTTTACACACGCAGTAGCATTAGAATTATTTTAGATCATAAATGTTTGTGTCATCATCTGATTTAAAATTGATTTTAGGATAAAACAAGCGACAGATAAAGCTAAGCGGGTACAAACTCAGACAAAGGATTCTCGACCTGGATCTAATCATGCCTCTACAAAGGTTCTTGCCACTAGAAGAATGTCCAGGAAAGATTTAGAGGAGACGAATCCCTTACTGGCGAAAGAAGTAGCTGAAGCTGTAGGCCATATTTTATCATATTTATGATTAATTTGTCTGTGTAACTTATGGTAAACTGATTAACAATAATAAAATATTTTCAGATGGCTGAGGCGGAAAGAGCAAAATCTGTATCAAGACATCACCTACCTGGCTTTTCAGGTGGTGTCGTAAGAACCGATTCTCTTCCATGGCTCAGGAGACAGTTTAATACCAATACTCACTACTTTAAAGATATTCGAGTGCACAGAAATTCTGTTATGTATCGAGGAGCTGTATTGAATCTCCACAAGTATAGACTGAGAGCTAGTAGCTGTCCAAACATCTACAGAAACAGTATGACGACTTTGGCTAAAGAGAATGAAGAGGTTTGATGACAAATGATATAGCAGATAAATAATAGTTTTCAGGATTTAAGATTAGCTAATGGGATAAAAATTGAAATCGATAATTTCATATTTTATTAAAAGAGTTTTTTCTTTTCAGAAATGGTATAGCGAGCTGGTCGAGTTGCTGAAAGGCATGATGGATTTTTCAATGTTCCTGGAGCTGCATTTTCTTCTATTATCCCTTTCAACAATTCTGCTTTTCACTTGGTTTATAGTACCTTACTTTTATCTCGTTGAACATCTCAAGAAGAATGGTCATTCGGAAGCTGAAGGGTCTCTTTTACTCAGTATTATTGGCATCACAAATACTATAGGAATGGTAATATTCGACTGTTTTGAATAAAATTGTTGCATCCTCTTTTGAAATGATCTTTTTAAAATAATTTTTTCAAAATGATCTATTCTATTATAAGAAAATATTTTGCAGATCGGTCTCGGATGGGCAGGTGATCAGCCTTGGATGAACGTGAGCAAAACCTACACCTGGTGTCTCATTGCCTGTGGAATAGCAACCATCCTAATGTCAGTTCTGACTAATTACTACTATCTTCTAGTGGTAACTGCAGCAGCCTTTGGTCTTTTCTTCGCCAGCAATTTCAGCTTCACTCCTGTCATCCTCGTCGAGTTAATCCCCCTAGAAAGATTCACAACCGCATATGGTCTCAGCCTCCTCTGCCAGGGAATAGGAAACTTACTGGGACCTCCCTTAGCAGGATGGCTTTTTGATATAACTGGCGCCTGGGACCTTTCATTCCTCATGGCAGGAAGCTGGATTATGTTTTCCGGACTTCTCATGGGAATAATTCCTTACACCAGAAACAGAAAGATCTGGGGCAGTGGCCCTGTCGAAATGGAAAGGGAGAGGGAAGCTTATGCTTAGAAAAAATAATTATTTATTTCGTCTGAATGTTGAGAATCTGTGACAAACTTACATAGCAGGCGCGAAGAGAGTACTTTTTGGTCGATGGAACAAATAGAGAGAAAGAGAGAATTTGATGTGTGAATGGTAGTTGAAATATTGTTAATTTTTTTTGTTAATGATGAAGGTGGATGAAATAATCCTAATTCGATTTTATCAGGAAAAGGTTTCAGTCCAGAGAAAATTAAATCATATCAAAAAACCTTTGCTGAAACCTTTTCCAAAACTTTTCTGAATTATTTGAAGACTTTCCAACAATTTTTATGATTCAAGTTTGTGTACAAAAAAAATCATTACGTGTTGTTAATTTAACAAACTATTTTCCTGCAACTAGGGAAATTTCTGTGAAATATTCACACAGTTAGGAATTGTTATGTTTGATAGAGTGATTAAAAGAAAAAATTTGGTTGATATTCAATCTTATTGATCCTAATGTGTTCTGACTTCACAAACGACGTCAAGTTCTTCAAACTGTTCGAGTTCAGATAACAAAACTATTAATTGTTAATTTTCTGGTTTCTTTTTTCAACAAATTTTTTATTCTTTGAATAAAGATTTTTTTCAATCCAAAAAATCTTGGTTTTGTTTAAATTAACTAGGTTTGTGTTTGCTTAAGAAAAGGTTTGTTGGAAAAACCAAATTTTTGTTGATTCTATACAAATCAAATCGTTTTGTTGTCCGAAATAAACATTTTACTTAAGGTAGGATGATTCCTATCCTATGCCTGAAGCACAAGTGGATCTTATCCACCCAGAAAAAAAATGTATTTATTTAACAAAATCGTTTGGTTGACTGCACTTGGTTGATTTAAACAAAGTTTCTTTAAGTCATCAAAATTTGTGTTAAGTTGATAAATTTCGTTTTGTACATTTTATTGAATATTTTTCCTAGTGTGGTATAATTTAAGAATCTTCAAACATCATACGCGCATAATATATCACAAGCGTTATAGCATGCAATTGAAATAACTTAAAAATCGGTAGTGGACGTAGATAATTAGAGATTTGAGTTGTCAAATTTTGTATAAATCTGTCCGATTTAAACACCAAGTGAAAAAGTCTTCCAAAATTCAAAAGGCTTTTGAATTATGCGATGCAATTTCGAATTGATGTGAACTCTTACAATTATATTAAACTGAAGACGTTGTATGCTACGAATTGATTTTATATAATATTATAGTGATACGTACTACATTCCGTAAAAAACATAAAATTGATAAATAACTGATATTGTGGTAAAAAAATGCGTACCTTTTTGTTTGATAGAACATGATTTAGTTTAAAGTGGCTATACAACTTTAATAAATAAAAAAAGTGATTTAGTTGAAAGTGGCTATACAACTTTAATAAATAAAAAAATTATTTGAGCGAAATAAAAATCAGAGAGTCACATTTTAATTTAATTTGTAAATCATAAAAATAATTTTTTTCTCACTATGGAACATTAAAAGGCCACTTTTTCTTTTTTTTTGTACAATTTTTTTTTCTAAAGCGAGTGTCTGATGATTGTAGATTTAAAGACAGTAACAAATTACGCTTACCGGAACAAATGCTACACAATGTACCATCCTAAACCATTGAATATTTGTCGAAACTGTCTAAAATAACTGTAGAATTTTAATAATAATGGAAAGTAGATGATACAATGATTTCCAAAGTGGATGATTAATCACGGATTAATATTGATATTGAAACTGGTACTAGATTCTGAAACAGAGTACTGAGTTAGATATGCTCTGATGCTGTACATAAATGTGATATTACCTTATATTTATTACGGGTCTGTCACATAAATAATGAATCCTAAAGTAATTGAATGAGAACAGTGTCGAACAAACTGAAAAATTGTAGAAGATTAGAGACTCTTTGTATTGTGAAAAAATCCAAGTACTTTTGATAGATTTTACAAACATCGATGCCTTTCATTACAGGAGACTGGAGAATTAATTACAAAAATTTACATGTAGTTAATTGTGGCAAGTTTCAAGTTTTTATTAAGTATTTAATATTAATTGTTTTAATGGTCCAATTATTAATCAAAAGTTATATTAATTATTGTTTTTCATTTAAGTTTTTTAATCACAGTCTATAGTTAACTGTATTTTTAATATGCCATTTTCCAACACTGTAAAAATGAACTAGAATTTGTAATTTTTGAAAAATGTTGTTCATCGCATTTTCTGTGTTCGACACTGAATTTCCAAAAAATCCATATAAATTTTGAATTTAAATTTCTCGGGTCGTGCACAGTTCATCAAAAAATAACCAAAGTCTCTTTTTCGAACTTGTGACCTGACGAGTTTTTCGCGATGTACATTTTTTAGTGTGAACAGGTTTGTAATATGTAATAATGCAGTAGAAATAAAACGTAATAGGGAAATTTGTACAAATGATTTAATTTATTGATCAGATAAATTTGTTATTAGGTTCGTTATCTACTCTCAGCATTTTAAAAATAATTGATTGGTGGGAAAAAGCGGCGATGCGACTTCGAATGCCTGTTCATGTATATTGTTGTACTGCCGTTTTTACGGTAATAATTATAATGATAATAATAATAATAATATTAGCAAATTGAGACACTATGATTCAAGACTTATTATTATTACATGTGATTATTTTCTTAGAATAATACTCTCCTCAAATACCATATCAACTTAAAAGTAAAGAAGTTGGACACAGAGAAAAGATTCACCCAACAAGGATTAGAAAAGCAAAGTTTCACTAGCCTTTATTGAATAATAAGTGTACAAATCACGTAAGTAAAATGCTATTTTTATAGGCAGTTTGTATTTTAACAGTTATTTAAAAAAAACTGTATAAACTTCTGGTTTTTACAATAATTAATAATTTGCTGAGACAACAAATTGTCTGCGGCGAAAATTTGAGCCAGTACGTTATTAAAGTTAGCATATGTAAAAGAGGGTTTTAATTTATAATAATCATGATGGTGTTGATCGCCAATTAATCTCGTTTGGGCAATTTGATCCAGTATATCAGCCGGGCCTTCTGGATCAAATTTATTATTCACAAAGAGGACGGAAGCGTTAAAATCCTTTTGCTTAATATCCTGGAGATGTTGTAGGACTGACTGGGCTCGGACTAGGACTTCTGCTCGTATATTTTGGAACACCGACTGCTAAGGCAATATTTTGTAGACTTTTTGGAAAGGTTTTTGTGATGACTGTGTGCTGAGGTCCAATCATTGCGTCCCCCATTACTCCTAATCGTACTCCATTGCCATGCCTGTGAAGTGTCATTGACATACCTACAAAATTCATTTAAAATTTAGAAAGCATTTCTATGTTTATTTTTATTTTGATCGATTAAACTAGCTAACAAAATTTTGTTCATCATCAGTTTTTGGGACATTTCAGTATATTTTTTCCATAGAATGCGATCCTGAAGGTGAAAACGTTCTATCTTTTCGCGTATGTCAGAAAAAAACAGATCTAAAAAGTGACAAACCCCATTTTTTGGCTGTTTCTGAAACATTATATCAAACAAACTGGAAATGCTAAAGGTTTCTAATAGGGCTGAATTTGAAGCCTGATGCATGTACTATGACCCTATGTTTTCGAAAATGACCTTATGTTTTTTTTGCGCTTCCAAATACATAAAAAAAATACGATAAAAATCGAAAAACATGAATTTTATAGAATTCTGTAGCTTGATGGTAAACATTTGGTAATTGAAATTGAATAAAATATGTGGCTGTAGGTAACAAGATTTTCTTTATCATCGATTGATGGGACATTCCGGTAGATAATCATATCCATAGAAGATGAACCTGAAGACGAAAATGTTCTATCTTTTCGCATTTTTCAGAAAAACAGGCTTAAAAATGTTGATGTGATATTGAACATTAAATCTTGAATATGTCCGAAAATTTTGATGCTACGAAGAAATAAGGTAAGTTTCAGAATCATCGCCTTAAAATACATAAAGAGAAATATTACTGTAAGAGTCATAATTTCAACATTATTATTTAGAGCAAGACTTATGTTGTATTCAGTTGTCACCCTGTAGAAAAGTCGAGGAAGAGGGTTAGAGGGCGCGCCTGGGGAGGCTGAGTTGAGTTGTCGTTGAGACGCCGAGAGATATGGATTCTGGAGATCGTTCGCAATCGATCGATTTATCGTCTTTGTTATCGTATGTCGCCGTATGTCCGCTGAGGAAATAAGTTCCCGGCCAGTAACGCTGGTTACGCGATTTCGAACTAAACAAGTGCTTTGTTCATGCGATGCGTCGCGATAAGTCCCATCGAGAGTCGTTCGTTTCTTAGCTGGTCAGCCGCATGGTCAAACTTATATTCTATAAATTAGTTCATAACTCTGGACTTGTATAAAGTCACAGAATACCTTTGAATAAACTTTTATTATTGTAACGAAAAACTAAATACTCGACCGGTGAAATCATTTAACTACCCTTCTGAAAAATAGACTATAACATTACAGAAATCGAATAAACACGATTTTTTTTTTAATTTTGTTATGTAGTATTTTACAGAAGTTATGATGATATTTCAAATCAAAACGCTTCAAATTCAATAATTTCAAATTACTCGAATCTTCAAAATTTCAAAATTAAATAATTATAAATTTGAGACAATTAAATAATGAGGATATTTTCAGTATCAATCATTTATAAGTATACAGTTTTAGTTTTGAAATGTTCAAACCCAGAAACCAAAAGCTTTTTAAAATATAATATTTGCAAATTTCGATATAAAAATTAAATTGTATTGAAACGACCGGAGTGGATCAAGTTTAAAGTTTAGACTTAAATTTAAAGTTTAGTTCAAAAGTAAACAATTCAAAACTAAGTAATTTTGAAACGAATGCATTGAAAATTAATAATTTCGATTGTAAAGAGTCAAATTTGACATTATTCTATTTGATAACAATATCTTTTGATGCAAGCATACGAAATTGAATGAGTTTCAAATTCATGCCTTCACTATTGCACAATTTAAAGAGAAATATTAAAAAATTGACGATTTTAAATCTAGACCATCCATAATTTAAAACAATTTATTTTAAAATCAGCATTTAAAATTTAATAACTTTAAATTATTATTATTATATTCAACAATTTAGAAGTGCCTTAAAAAGTACAAATTCAAGCCTTCCAAATTGAATAATTTTAAATCTAACCATTTTTTTTTGGTTCCCAAAACCAATTTTTTCATTCTCTGATCGAAATTGTTACAAGTGCTGATGGGATTTATGTCTCAAAAAAATACTGCTGAAATAGGACTATACTACCAAAAAAGTTCAAAATATGTCCCTATTCACCAGGACTTTTTTATGACAAAAGTCCCGAGAGGGTCCTAATTTTTTACATGTCCTGAATAATTTTTGCGACAAAAGTACTAAAAAAGTTCCGAATTATTTTTATTTAATCTTTTTATACGTGCTCATGGGATTTACGTTCCAAAAGGGTCCTGCTGAAAAAGTGCCAAATTACGAAAATTTCAAAATACGTAATTTTTGAACAGGACTTTTTTAGAACAAAAGTACCGGAAAAGTACCACTTAACCCTTTGAGGCATACATTTTTTCTCACATAAGAATTATTTGAAACATCATACACGGAAGATTTTTGGGGTCGCTGATTACGAATTTGGAGTCAAATATTTGAAATTTTTAACATTCGAAATAACGGATTCAATATGGCGGACAAAAACGTATAAATAAATTTCGTGGCTTCAAAATGAGTTATTGGGGGCTTGCGGGTCACTGATTACGAATCTGAAGTTAAAATTTCAAAATTAAAAATTGCGGATCCAATATCGAAGCCAAAATTAAAACTAGCTGTAAATTCGACCTCAAATGTTTCCACTTTGTTTGTATTTATAATTATATGTTGCACATTTTACGAGCACTTTGATTCCCATTAGCAAATATATTTGCTTCCTCATAGAGGAAGCATTAGTGATTTTTTAAATAATAGGCAAACTTAAGTTTTCATTTCTATCAACTTAAAAATAGAAATTTACAACAAATAAAAAATGACAAAATAATAAAAACAATTTTCTAAATATGACAAATCAGACAAATCAAATTTTGTATTTCAAACGGTCATTTTTCGAGCTGGAAAAGGGAAGGGAAAAGTTCTGTCGCACCCTATCCCTTTGCCAGCTTTATGATTTTTTCACAAAAATTGTCAGAATTATTTTATTTGAAAATTTATATTCAAAAAGTCTTCTCATTTATGCATCAACTTTGAACTATCTCGAATGAAATGAAATGAATTACAATTTTTTCAAAAATGTTACCATTACAAAGCTTCCTCTATGAGGAAGTAAAAATCGGTCCCGTTGCTTCAAAACACGTTCTCGGGGGGTTTTGGGGTTGCTGATTACGAATCTGAAGTCAAAATCTCAACATTCAAAATCGCGAATCCAATATGTTGGACCATTATTGAAAATTAAATGTTCTAAATAACAATAGTGACAATAATAATAATAAATTTCTAAGAATGAAGTGATACTTTCCCCTGATGAGACGGGACATGATTTAAACTTTTTAGTACTTTAGTTCTATTTCAGAAGTACTTTTTCGGGACTTAAGTCCTATCAGCACTTGTGAAAATTTCGAAAAAAACTAAAATGGTACTTTTTTCGTACTTTCGTGCTTATTTGGACTATTAAACATTTATGAGGGAAGTTGGTACTCAAATACTGATTTTTCTCATACCCGTACTTTAGCGGGATTTGAACAGAGATCCCAATAGGTTTTTTTTACTCGGACAGTAGCTAAACCAATATAACTTTGCTTCATAGTTTGATCTCAATTTTTGATATATTTTTTTTAGTTAAAATTTGAACGTACTGCAATTGCCCTGAGGTGGCCTCCAGTAAACGGCCGTGTGAACACCTTCGACTGGTAAATCACCATCTACGTGTGTTAAGGATATGGAATACCTTCTTGTGAGATGATTGAGTAAAATTTTTAATAAAATAGAAGGTAGGCAAGACGTCAATAATCCGAAGGATATTTCAGCCCCAGTGATGGCGTAGATGGCATTTTGTCTGGATCTTACATCTTGAATATTCCTTTGAATTACCTGAAAGGTTCAAATTTGGTAAATTCTTTAGTTGGAGATAATAGTTTCATTACTTCTCTATTGATAATATTTTTAAAAAAGATTTTATCTGACAAAATAAACAATAATTTCCTTAAAAAAAAATTTTAACACAGTTTCGAAGGCATGAACAATATTTAAAAATCCAACTCGAATGAGAGTAACGACATTCTCCGCAATTTGTGAGGTGTCCGGTAAAAGAAACTCCATTCTTTTTCTTTTTAAATACGTCAATATTAACACACTTGCTATTGACTGTTTATGAATAATGCATGTTAGGAATAATATTTTTTGTTCAAGGTATTTTTCAGTTGTTTAAAGAATTACCATTTTTTTTCATTTTTTCCCTGCAAAATCATGAAAAGTTAGTACTTTTTGAATTAATGACAATCTTAACGAAAGTTGAGGAGTGATATTTTTTGTTCAAGATATTTTTCATTCGTTAAACAAATTATTAATAATTCACTTCTGGCTTTTCATAGGAAAGGTAGAAAGGTAGAGAAGATTCTAGTTTTTTTAAATCTCTTGCACTATGCCGCTTATTTTATAATATTTCCTTATTTATGAAGTTGTACTTTAATTGTGAAAACAATTTAAAATCATTTGTTTACACATTTTTTGTTGTTGTTAAATTATCAATATTTGCTTTTTTCATGTAGGATTAATGAAGCAGTTAATTAATGCAAATAAAAAGTGTTATAAAGTAAATAAATATTAATTTTGTTAAAGAAATTCCAAAATTTCTTAACATTAACTTTGGATACCCTTTATTCTCGAAATCAGTCGCGGGCGTGCTTGAGCAGAGGAAAGTCGTGTCTCCCAGAATTTGGGAAACAAACAAAATTTAAAATACTAAAGTTTGATTTTTTGTAACGGTG
>JAABKJ010006802.1:0-21571 GCA_011634705.1 Andricus grossulariae
ACCACCCATCTCAAAAGCAATCGGTCATCAACTCCCTTGTATACAGAGCTGTCTCCATAACAGATAAAGATAACTTACAAAAGGAATTACAAAAGGTTAAATAAATCCTAATACAAAACGAGGACACAAACAAACAAATTGAGAAAGCAATCAGAAAATACACTCAAAAAAACAAGTCAACACAACCCACTAAAGAAAGAGAGAGAAAAACGACCACTATCCTACCCTACATTCAAGGTATCACAGAACAAATAGTAAGAATTATCAACAAACACAACATCCAAACAATATTTAAACTACCTGCGAAAATAAAACAACTTCCGAACAACCCTGATGATAAAAAGGCAGCTCTCAGTGATCCGGGAGTATATAAAGTTCCCTGTTCTTGTGGAAAAGTCTATATTGGAGAAACCGGGAGGGCGGTGAGGCAACGTGTAAAGGAACATGAGAGTAGAGTCAGGCTAAAACATTTCATGCAATCAGCACTAGCTGAGCATCATATTGAAACCGGACATAGCATTTTATTTGACGAATCAACCTTCATCGCAAAACCGTACAATATTTTTCAAAGAAAACATAGAGAAGCAATCGAAATCTTAAAACACCCTGATAACATCAATAGGGACAATGGATATATTACAAATCCAATTTGGCTTTTCATCCTCCCGGGTTTTTTAAAAAAGATTTGATTGGCCAATCAAGTTCGAGCAGTTCCTACCATGGGGCGCTCTGACCAATCATAGGCATCGTAGAAAATCTATATAAGAACAACACAACCTGAAACTTCAGTTACAGGTCAGCCCTGAAGAAGTGAACTGCAATGTTCAGGAATCGTCGGCAAGTTTCGTAGTTTTGCACACGATTGAAACCCGAAAAAGCTTTAAATTTTAAATTGACATTTAACAATTATTTCTTTGTATTTACGGTGGAGGATTTTTTTTCCAATGGGAAATACGTGTTCAACTGCATGGGGCTTGCGGAACTTCTAAATATTATTTTTTTCAATAAAAAAACGCAATAAAATTTTTGTGGTTTCGAACGAATTTCGCGATGATATGAATGAAATTTCGAGAAAAAAAAGTTTCCAAATGCATTTTTGGACTATCCAAATGGACACCTTTTGGTCCCCAAGAAAATATCCGGGTCGTGTATGGATGGCAGCTTGTTACTATCTCACATGACATCATGAATTGAAGCCTCGAAAAAAACACTTATTCATTCAACAGTCAAATTCCCTATAGATGTTCTATTATATTTTCCTGTTTACCTGCATGGCATGGAACAAATAGCGGTAGCTGAAAAGTGATATCAACATACGCTCACAGTTTAAACGAAGGTTCCAGAAAAACAGATCTTTATTGGTCCAAGGCTATCTTTAACAAAGTTTCAACTAACACAAACAATTTTCAAAATATGATGACAAATCAGACAAAGCTCATTTTGTATTATAAATGGTAGTTTTTCGAGCTGGAAGAGGGAAAAGAAAAGTTCTCGCACACACTGTCCCTTTCCCAGCTTTATGATTTTTTACAAAAATTGTCAGAATTATTTTATTCGAATCTTTATGTACAAAAAGTCTTTTCTGTTCATTCATCAGCCTCAAATTATCTTGATGAAAAAAGTTTTTCTGTTTAAAACAGATCTTTCAAGTATTATAAATAAACATAACTTCCTTACTCTCCAATGAAGTGTATTAATATTATAGGTCAATAGATTCGTTTGGTATCAAGGAATCTTTTATGACCTTGCATCAACTTTGAATTACGTTGATGTAAAAAGTTTTACCATGAACACATCCGGACATTTGGTCAGAATATTGTATCGGACATTTTTAAATTGAGGAACGTTCAATTAAATGAATTAACAAATTTTCAAACATGTTACTATTACAAAGCTTCCTCTATAAGGAAGCAAAAACGTAAAAATGTAATCCTTTTGCGTTTGCATCCTATTGATCACTATGAAAATAGGTGATCCGGAAACAAAATAGATTAGGATTAAGTGATAAAGTGAAAAGTAAGTGAGATACTTGAATCTGTGTGTTTGCCTAAGATTGCGTAATTAAGTTTTTGATAAAACAACAGAAAGAATTTTTGAATAAGATAAACGACGGATTCTGCACACTTTATATTGTAAATGGCTTGCTGTTGCATTTTCTCATCTTGTGAAATTTAGTTGTTATATAAACTACTAAATAATTAATACCAGATGAGACAGTTTCATGGAAAGTCATATGCAACGTAAATTGTGATGGTTTCTTTATGGTTAGAAAAACTAAAACGAAAATTTTTTTTTTGAAAGACATAAATTATCAGCCAAATAGTTGAATTTTTGACCCAAAAAGGCACATTTTCAGGTAGGGGAAATAAAAGATTTTCATGTTTAAAAATGCGAGATAAATTAATTTGTTTATAACCATCATTTATGACAATAACGATTGTTGGCTAATGTTAACTTCACGTGTCCCGATATTATTCTTGAGATGAAAAGAAACGATCCTGCAGAAAAGAAACATTTTCTTCTTTAAAAAATGCGATATGAGATACAAGTGACTTTGCTTTTAACAATGATAATTCTTGTTGAATATTTATTTTTTTTTTACTGATATTATTTTGCTGGGGGAAAATGGAGTGACTCTAAAAAATAGATTGAAAAAAATGCGGCGTAAGTGAATTCGTTTATAAAAATTATTTATAATGATGTCAATTGTTTCTAAATTTCGAAAATAAGGTCTTCCTCGGGCAACCCTTCACCGAGCATCTCTTCCCCATAGAAATATTAATTCTATGACAATGTGGCCTTTTTGTCTAAATTAATAATAATATTTATTATTTTGTTCTAACCGAAAAGTTAAATAAAATCTGAAATTTTTTAGAAAAACCGGAAAATTTTTAACCTACCCTAAGAGAAGATTGTTACAATTTTCATTTGTTTGAATGAATATTTTTATTAAAGTTGATTAATTAGCACCACACTCTGAGTAGAAAGTGGACAAAAAGTTTGAAATTGAAAAAAAAACAGCCAAAGGGTGTCCATTAAGGTGGTCTAAAAATGCATTGGACATTTTTTCTCCCATGAAAAAATTAGTTTTCGTTTTTTTTTAAACAATCTTTTTTTATGCATGAAATACTACTTTTTACTGATAATCAGATATTGAAATACAATTTTTAAACAATTTATAATTGTTTTAGCAATTTTATTTCAGAATAGAGGTAGACAGTGGCATTTTTTCTGAAATTTTTAATCAAAATTTTCTTTCGAAGCTTTCAAAAATCTACATTTTGTTTTTATTTTCTTGAAATCTTTTTAAATGTTCAATAAATAAATAAAAATTTTAATATCTATATATCTTTTTAAATGATATTCATTTTTCCAAAAATTTTTACAAATTTATCAAATAAAAAAAATTGACCTAAAGTTTTCCAGATTTTTTTCATATTATTCAGAAATCTTTAAAAATATTCAAAAATCTTTTTGAATTTAATTTAATTTTTATTTATTTTTATTTTAAAATAAAAAATCCTTCGAAATTTTTCCAGGAATTTAAAGAAAATTTTTTTATTCCTTTGAAACCCTCCGTATGTGATTCTTGAAAAGTTTTTGAAGAATTCGGAAATGTTTCAAGAAGATACAATTTTATTTTCAGATTTCTGAAAGAAAAGAATAATTTTATTTCAAATGATTGATTTTAGGTTTTTAAAATTTCAAAATATGTCAAAAAATAATCGACAGAAGTTTAAGTCAATGTTTTTAATTTTACGGAATTTGTAAAAATATTGGTAAAAATTTTTATAGTCTTAAATGAGATTCAGATGTTTACGAAATTTTTAAAAGATTAGTGAATAATTTAAAACCTAAGAATATTTAGAAAGATTTTAACAAAATGGAGAGTTTTGATGATAAGGTTTCGAGAAAAAAATTAATTTCTAACATTTGTTTGGTTGAAAATTGAACATTTGAAAAAATTGTAAAAATCTTACAAATTTTAGAAAATTTTAGAAATTTTGATTGCTTAAAAAATTTTGAACAGTTTAAAAATGTTAATATTTTTGAAAACTTTACAAATTTTTGAAAATTTTAATAATGTTTGAAATTTCGAAATTTTTAGATATTTTATACACATTGGAAATTTTGGTAATTTTTCTCTAAAAAATATGTGTGTCACGAAAATAGCAAAAGCATTGTTGTCGCTTTTCCTTAATGCCGATTGGGTAATTTGATAAAAAATGAATTTTCAACAAAAAATTTATTTGGTAATATTTGCACCAATTTTTTTTTCAATTTCCAATACATCAAATTAAACCAAAAAACATGAATTGTCAACAGAAGAGTTGAATTTTCAACCTAGAAAAAATTTGCAATCAATAAAGAAAGAAAATCTTATCCAAAATGTTGAGGTTTTAAGTCATAAAGACGAATATTTAAAAACAAAGTTTAATTTAAAACCCAAAAATATGTACTTTCTACCAACATAATTGAATTTTCAACTAAAAAATACGAGTTTTCAACAATATAAGTGAATTTTTAACCGAAGAAGATCAATTTTCTAGCAAAAATGAAATAGTTACTGGATGCATCTTCAATAAAAAAAAATTTTAATCAAACAGTTACATTTTAACCAAACAGATGAATGTTCAACTATAGAGATTAAATATCTATATAAAAAATTTCAACAAAAAATTGAATAGGTAAATTTTTAGTTAAAAAATTAACTTTCTATAAGAATAACTAATTTTTAACATAAGAAATGAAATTTGAACCAAAAAGATTGATTTTCTACCAAATAAAAATAATTTTTGATAAAATACATGAATGTACAACCAAATATTTTAATTTTTAACGGAATTTTCAACCTAATAGTTGAATTTTCAAGTAAAGAAGATAAACCTTTCACAAAAAATAGAATATTATGATTTTAAGTTGAAGAAATAAGTGTTTTGACCAAATAAAAAGAATGTTCAACGAAATAGTTAGATTTTCAACCAAAAAATTAAATGTCTATCAAAACAAAATCTCGACGCAAAATGAAATATTCAAATTTGTAGTTAAAAAAATTAATTTTCAATAAAAGAAAACTGATTTGTGAGGCGTTTGGTTTTAAATAGGTTTTATTACCAAGAATTACATGATGCGTGTGTTCAGGCGTATTTCCTGAGACTATCTGGTACTGAAGCGTTGACTAAACAGCAGCGCCGTCTAAAGTTAGAAATACATAGTAATAATAATTTGAAATCGCTCACAGTTCGGCCATCCTGAACAAAGTTCGACTTCCACTTAATTAAAAATCAACAATATGTTCGTTAAATCATAAAAGGAATCAAACTAATTACTAGGATGCCAAAGTCTCATATTACTCACCTCCCAAGTTCCTGTGTGAGGTTTTTGTGTGATTTGGAAGTTTTCATCATCCTTCATGACCCGCCGATCGTTTCTTAAAACCTTAATGACCTCATATAGGCCTTCTGATACCGGCATGAGCTTTTTCAGAGCTCCCGGCGTACTGTCAAAATTTGATATCATTACATAATCACCACATTCCTATTTATTCGGATTCTTTCGCTTTTTATCAAAATATTGTTTATTATGATCCTGACTTTTTAATTTACTCTTCCGCAATAGGTCATAACTTTTCTAAATCTCTAAATTTATTGTCAAGTCGAGCTTGTTCTAAACTTTCACCCAAAACATCGGAAACTTTGCCATGTTGGTTTACCCTGAACAGAAGTTTGCCAGGCGTTTCTTCAGTCGATTTTTGGATCGTATTCTTCAGAGCGACCTCGGCTTTTGTGAGTATTTTATACCGGTATTCATTTTTCTTTGGGTCTGAAAATTTCGCGAGCATCGGACCCAAAACTCGATTCACCCTTTCGACTTGACCGTTCGCTTTAGGAGAAGCCGTTGCAATTAAAACGTTTTCTATGTTATTATGAGACAGAAAGGATTTAAATTCTTCGGGCGTAAAATAGGGGCCGCAATCAGAGGCAATGGTTTTCGGCCTGTTGTAATTCCTAAAATGATCTTGTAAAGCGTTTATTGCTCCTTTCGAATAAGCCATCTTAACGGGATATAATTTTATGAATTTTGTGAATCCGTCTATTACCAACAGAATATTTTGTTTAGCGGAAAGTTTCCTATCTACTGGACCATAGTGGTAGATGGTCACCATGCTTTCGATATAAAATACCGTTCCTTATTTCATACAATTTATCTTGCGTCTTCTCAAGGTTCTCGCATAATTCACAAATTTTCTTGCCTCGATTTTGACAGATAACTAGATTTGACTCTAATGAGTTTTGTTCCACGACCATAATGTTTCTACTGAATGCTCTGGTACCTATTTTCATAATCAGATTAAAAACGCTTAAAACTGGCGCAGAGATAAATTTTTGTTGAAGTAGGAGCAGAGGCCAACGAATTTTTGGGCATCATGCGTACTTTGCAGGATTACAAAATTGGTTACTGCTTCTGTCCCCCCTTCCGTAGGTGTTATGCCCTTTTTAGAAACTTTATATCCTAAGCATTCTATTTCAGTTTGAATGAATTTACATTTGTCAATCTTCAGCTCCAGTTTTTTCTCGACCATAAGTGAAAAAACTTTCTCTAACATACAGAAGTGTTCCTCTAAGGTTTCGTTTCAACGAAGTAAGGAAGGCAGTGTATTTAACAGAGTCCTTAGCAACTGGAATATGGTGAAAACCATCCTTAATATTGAGCGGGCTGAAATTCTTTTTATTTCGGCGCTTGTTTAGTTCATCTTCAATAAGCGGAAGTGGGTAGTTGTCACGTAAAAGAAGTTTATTCAAAGTTCGATAGTCAATGCATAATCTCGGAAGCCCACTTTGTCTTTGAGTCAACACAATCGCAGAGGCATAAGACGATTTCCTTAGTTGAATGACTTTTCTTTCTTATAATGAATCCAAAATCTGTTGTAATTTAAGTGTTTTGAAGAAAGATAATTTTCTAGAGTTTTGACTTAAAAGTTCGTGCTCTATAAGCCTGAGCGTTAGTTCTGTATGAAAATTCGGCAAATACGGTCTTTCCGGTAATAGATATTTATTAATGAACAAGTCATTCAATCTTTTTCGCTTAGCAAAATCTAAATTGGGATCAACCTCAAGGGAATCGATCATTTGATCAGTCGAAATATAAATGTCGAAAATTTCCTTAGTTACTTTAGCCTCATTTTCCAAAAAAGTGTCAAACCTAAATTGAAAGCCCATAGAGCGTGAAGACCTAAAACAACAGCACTAGACATAGTGTTATCCAGTAATACAATGAATTAAAATTTTCCGTGACATCCTCGAAGTTGACATTAGCTGAAATCAAGCCTAACTGAACAAGTGTACTATTATTATTAATGTTACTATACTTACGTCCTTCGTATAAAGTAACACATTATGTAGGTAAAAAACATTTTATTATGATGTTTATAGGGCTACCGGTGTCCAGAAGAGTATCCAATGTTGACGTACAGCCTGTCTCTTCAACGTCGATGTCGTACTTTAGCATCCTGAAGCACTTAGTGTTAAGTAGATTCTCAGAGGTTTCCTGCAAATTTTTTCCCTACAGCGATGTCTCAGCTACGTTGGATACTTGTTTGTCAGAAGCAGTATCCAAATCAGTTATGTTACTGATTTGTTGTCGTTCTTGTTGTTTTGGCAGAAGTTTTTTGATGGTGCAATCCTTTGACAGATGACCCATTTCAAAACATCGGAAGCAGTCTCCTTTTTGGCTTAACGGTAATTTGCATTGCTGAAGTTGAGTTTCTCATGAAAGTAGTCGCTGAGGGTCTCGCTTGCTCTCCAATTTCGCTCGTCAAATTTTCTGCGAAGTGCCAACTTGTTCGTTCGATGGTCGAACATAGTTGCAAGTTCAGTAAACAAATCGGTGACAGCCATCCCGACGTATTCTGATTTTGTCTGAAACCATTGGAGGGATTTGCCCTTTAATTTTGCAGCAAAGAGGAGGCAGTCATGAAGGTCATCTAGATCGTATGTTTTGTTCAGAAGATCGAATAGGTTTTTCCACTGTGTATAATCAGAGTTCGAACCGCCGTAGTCGCTCAGAAGTTTCTTTAAAGAAGATATATCAATGCGATGATAAGGCGTAGCCTCCTGGCTTTGAATTCTCAGAGATTCTCGTAGTATCTGGTTCTCTCTTCGTGCCAGATCTAATTCACGCTATAGTGTGTCTTGTTCTCTTTATGTTAATTCTATTTCCCTTCTTATCGCATTGTCGACAGTTGCAGAAGTGTTTTTCGTAAGGGTTGACTCAATCAAAAGCTGTTCTTCATCAATTCAAATCCAAGTCGTCTTGGTATTGGACATTTTGAATACCTCAAGCCAATGTAATCCAATCTACTGAAGGGTCGTGATCTGTAAGACGTTTTATCAGATCAACCTTATTTGCTGAACTCGGGGAAAAACAGGAGGTTCACTTCTCACTGAGCAGGAGGGCTGTTAATCACCGAAGTTTGCGATCGAACAGAAGTATCACTAAATACCGAGGGTAGTGACTAAACAGAAGAGTCATGGAGCACCGGAGATAGTGACACAACATAAGCGTCACTATGTACTGAGGGTAGTGACAGAACAAAAGTGTCACTGAGCACCGGAGATCGTGACGGACCATAAGCGTCACTAAGTACTGAGGGTAGTAACTAAAGAGTAGTGTCACCAAACACTGAAGGGTTATGTTTTCTCGCGAAGGAAGGTTAGGGTAGGTTCACTCGTAGCAGAAGCGTCATAAGGAACGGAAGTTTGGGATCACTTGCCGTGAACGTAGATGCAGCAATCATTTCTATTGATTAGGTTTTTTTCGGCGAAGCAAACACAAATTTCTTTCAGCGTCAGATGCAGTAATCACATCCACCGAACAGGATTTTTCTAGCGAAACAAACACATATTTCTTTTAGCTTCGGACGCGCTAATCACTTTCATCTATCAGGATTTTTATGGTGAAACAAACACATATGCCTTTCATTAGGTGTGCAAATAAGTTCTGCCCTTTTTAAGCAACTAGTTTTTTATTTATAAAAATCTAATAAAATGCAAGTATTAATTAATATAGGGGTCATTGGCTTTTAATACTCTTTGCTAACGCTCAGGCAATTCATAGATTCCGTGGCAAAAGAAGGCTTGATCTTTTGACGCGATAAAGTAATCCACCATTTTTCGCACTTCATCCACAATTTGAATTTGGTGCTCAACTAAGCTGTTTTATAACGAGCAAAAAGGTGGTAATCGGACGGCGCATTGTCTGGAGAGTAAGCCGGATGCGGCAGAATTTCCCATTGCAATTCTTCTATGGTTTGGCGGACCACGGAACTTCTATGTGGCCAACCTTGTTGTGCTCTAATATTACTGATCTTCGTCCATCCCCAGAATATGATTTTTTGTCTTGGTTTTTTTTCGCCATATGGTTCAGTTAAAAATAGGTTAAAAGAGGGGTTTAGTTCAAAATTAAAAAGAGTGATTCTTTTTAACTGAACCGTTTGACGGAAAAAAAATCCAAGAAAATAGTTCATATTCTGGGCATGGACGAAGATCAGTAATATTAGAGCGCTACAACATTGGCCACATAGAAGTTCCGTGGTCCGACAAACCATAGAAGAATCGCAATGGAAAATTCTGCTGCATCCGGCTTAATCTCCAGACATTGCCTCTTCCAATGACCACCTTTTTCGTTCGTTACAAAACAGCTTAGCTGAGCACCAAATTCAAATTGACGCTGAGGTGTGAAAAATGCTGGATGACATTATAGCGTCAAAAGATCAATCCTTCTTTTGCCATGGAATCTATCAATTGCCTGAGCATTGGAAAAAAGTAGTAGAAACTAATGGCCACGATATTATATAATACTTGCATTTTGTTCGATTTTTATAAATAAAAAGAAGTTGCTTGAAACGGCTAGAACCTATTTGTACATCGAATAGCATCAGATGCACTGATCAGTTCCTTGGATAAGGATTTTCTCAATTGAACAAATGCATATTCCTTTTAGAAGTTCATTGCGCATGAGGCGCTTCACTACCAGATTCACAAGTGAAAATTACAAAATTCAATATAACGGCTGATAATTATAAATTATTGTGTAAATTTCATGTTTTGCGTATTTTAATATTTCTGATTATAAATTTGATATCAAAATTGCAAAATGCTAAATGGTGAATTTGATATAGCTGTTAAAGATATGACATTTTTGCTCAAATTTCAAAAAAGGAGGGTGAAAATTTTCGGCCCAATGTGTCCATCTTACAGAAGCGGATTACCCCATGTTTTTTGGTACGCCGATTTCAAATATGTTCTTAGCTTTGCTGTTGATTGAGCGGTTTTACAGATAAAGAAAAAAAATGGTTATAACCTACCTACAGGCTCTATCGCACAAGCCCCTGCAGAACATCAAGAAATAATAAAACCACCCGCTGAAAATATATCGCTGGTACCAGTTTTGCAAGATTATTCTGATGAAGGCAAATAATAAAAAATATGAGGTGTTAACTAAAGCGTCTATAATTTGTGATCCACCGATTTTCGATGAAATCTAGTTACCCTTTAATGGCAATCGTGTTCAGAAAGAGGTCAGGTGGGGGACATACAACTTTCGCGAAAGGAAGGGAATAGGGTGAAACAGAGAAATGGTTCAAGGTTCAGCAGCTCTTATTACCGAACGCAAAGAATTATGCCACGTAAAAAATATTGGTGGCCCTGAAGAAGGCCGATTGCCCAGGTTTCCGCTAGGCAGCAACACCGAAGGTGTCCTACAACGAATGATTAGTGTAGGTAGTGTGGGTCTATGTCCCCGCTAGGTGGCAACTCTGGAGGTCCCCTGTGAGTGTGCTGTCCGTTGGACGGGACTAAGTCCCCGCTAGGCGGCAACTATGGAGGTCCCCTAAAACGAATGAGTAGTGTAGCTGACGTGAAGCTAGGTCCCTGCTAGGCGGCAATTCTGGAGGTCCCCGGTGAGTGTGGTGTCATGTTTAAAAATAATTAAACCTTCATTTATTAAACCAAAAGAAATCAGGCCAAACGACGAGATGGCGTCGCAGAGCGTTAACGGGATCGTACCCGTAATCCGTAAGGCTGGGAGGGAGTCCGGATTGTTGCACGGCCGAAGCAGCCGCCTAGCCATTTAGAGGCTCGAGGCACCTTTGCTCGGCTCAGTAGGGCTGCTGGTCGAAGGCTCCTGCAGTGCGCTTCCTTGTTAAGTGAGACAGCGGTACTCCTCTACACCATGGACATTGCACGTCCCAGGTAGCTCTGTATACCACATAGATATGTTCGCGACTATTCTCCAGTCGGTGAATGTTGGCTGCTTGCTCAATTTTCCGTTGAGCCTCGAAACGTCGTCTAAGGCCGCCGTTTAGCAACTGTGGTGCGGGAGCACCGATATTTATGCGCGACCCGCTGGGTAGCACGCGCCATTCGGGTAGGTCGTGGTGGGGGATGGCTTGCGGTTGGTCACTGCTGTCACGCGCGCGAGTCAACCCGCGTGGCATGCGTGGTAGCGGGGTCCGCTAGAGTGGGAATAGATGTTGGTTGGCTACCAGCCTGGCGTGAGCGAAGCCAATCAGAGCCTGGTACCGGTACCACGCTCTTATTGCCCGAAATCGTGGCGCGAGCGAAGTTTGATGTGAAAATCCCGTGTCCTTTGCAACGCATTCAGATAGCACCTGTTTATTTTATTATTATAAGAATATAAGAGGAAATCATATTCAATATTACTTTATTAGGAGATACGTTTATGCGATAATTATTCCTAATGTATGATAATGCTTTTTTTGAACAAAAAATCAGCCAAAACGTCGCGTGGAAGAAAAGTTTAATTATCTCTTAAAATTTGTCAGTACGTTGGCGGGCGACAAATTACTGTACCACTTCTTAATAAATGTAAATATTCGATGACAGTATTGCCTATTTATCGTGTAATAAACTCATAATAATAGAGATTAAAGCTGGTTGATGCCCTGCTAATAAGCAAGCTCAGTATTCACAATGTATGAACTTTGCGACCTTGAAAACCAATATCTTAGAAACGGCTCAATTTTGGGGGTTACACCCATTCACTTTTTTGGTTGCTAGATCAAGTACAACAACTTTACACACTTTTCAGATCTAGACGTTGTGGGCCCAGAATACCATATGACATTGGCAGACTCCTTTGTAATTAAGGGTTTTTGAAGTTTCTGATCATGAATCTGAAGTATCGATGCCACCATTCCATACCGCTCCGCGCAGTGTTTGGGCGCTGTACCACGTCACGTAGCATTAAGACGGCGTACAGATCTCTGTCGTGTTTGGTTGCTGTACAGCTCCAAGTCCTGTGTATAAGGATAGAACCTGGAGCTATATCATATTTAAAAGGAAACTTTTAACCAAATAGTTGAATTTTTAAATAAAAAAGATAAATTTTGTACTAGAACAGCTATGTAAAAATATATCCACTAACTTTTTGTGCATGCATACAAAAGAAATCTACCTACAGAAATAATTTGAGAAATTGAATTTCATTTAGTTTTAATTAATAGACAATCGTGTTGGCACTTTATTCAATACTTGAATGTTCCCAAAGAAAGATAAACATTTGTATAATATACCCTGGAACCTGTATTCAATTACGGTTTCGGAAATGGCTTGCAGTGGCCTTGTTTCTATTTCCAGGGCCTCCAAACGTGAATAGGCAGGGCCGCATGAACCATTCCTGTTGAATTTGGACGCATGACGCAACCTGACGCAACTAACGCGCTAAGTGTGCGGCTATCAGGCTGTTTGTCTCGTTTGACAGAGCACAGCCCCCCTTTCGACCCTGAGGCTCCTCTAATCTGGAAACCTCAGGGGCCAAGAGTTATAGAAATATAGTAAATCCAACGTAAATCATTAGGTTTATGGCAATAGTTATTTAAACTCAAAAGAAATCATTTTCATTTGTCAACTGGTCAAATTAACATTATAGAAAAAGTCTCGGGACAAAAAGAAACGTGTTGAACGAGCGAAAACATAGGAGCATCAATGTGGACAAAATCAATGAAGGAATGAATAGTATATTATTATAGTTGATTTCGTTTTATTTAAAATCATTAATTACAATAAATTATATTACATTTATAAATTTTCCGCATGACAAGTGCACCTTTCTATCTTTATAGGTAGTATGGAGTAATAATAAGGAGACTAAACTGTGTGTCGGCAATTTCTCCCTATGTTTGTGGACATAGTGGAGGCTTTACGTGGAATAGCTGCAAGAGCTGCGAGAGGGTTTTCAGTGGTAGGCTACTCATGATCAAAATTTAACATCAACAAGTCATAAATCAAAACTCTCTCTCAGCTTTCGCAGACACACTACCTAATCTTAGCAAAGTATAAGATTTATTCTCTAATCAATGGTCAGCATTTTCTTAATTTCTTGAGAAGCTGGTCGCCATTTTGGGAAATATTTCTTCTCAGATTGCGTTACCTTGTGTAATGTTTGACCAGATATTTTAACTACATTTACTGGTCAGAGCATTTGACAAGCAACACTGCGTTATACAATCTATCAGTGTGTCTCATTGTTCTCTTTTCATAATCGCAATTAGAGATATTATTGTAAAATAAATTTGAAATATTCAGGTGATGCATACAATAGTACCAACTAACATTGCATCTTCAAGCGGAGGAATGTATCCTGACGTTGCAACAAAACCTTATGTGATAATAATCTGATAATAATCATCTGTTTTTGCAGAATCTTAACCATTGATATTTTATCAAGTAGCTCATCTTGAATGCGGTTTTGGATTAGTGATACTATTGTATACCGCATTATATACATCATTGTATCGCAAACTGACTAGACGAATGATTTTTGGAATGGTTGTTTCACCTCTGTCTAAATATGATAGTCCCACGTTTTCGACTTCGTTTGCTTCAGCGGTTGCACGTATGGATGCTAACTTGTGTGCATGTAGGCTTCCTGGACTGTTCGATTTGGGTACGTATGCATGAGCAATTCGATCGCGCGCTGCAACAATTGACAAATGACGGCGTGGACCCAAATTGTGGAAATCAGTAGGAGACACTTTTACCCACTGATTATTTACTGTGTCAAATACGATAAATACATTTCCACCATGGTTAAGCAGAGTGCATGGCGCATTAATGAAATCATCCCATCGCGATCCAACGATGACATGATCCCTTGCTAAGAAAGTTCTACCTGGGTGAAACTTGTTTGGCATGCCATTGTAGTCTTGGAAAGGATGGAAGTTATGAATATTACCAGCAAATACCTTGATAGGAGGCAAGACACCGTTGTATCCAGGAAATAAAATGTCTAATGTCGTTGCTGAACTTATTAATTCTGTAAGAAGAAATAGAAGATAACCTTAATTAATAAGAAAACTAAACCAGAATTTTGATTGTTTTCTTCAATATAATGTTGCAGCAATGATAGACACAAAGAAAAAGACAACAAATTTCTTTTTGTCTCATGCAATTTTTAAATTAACCCGATTTGACATCTTATATAGTTATTTTCCCGCTTGAAGCTATTACGCTTGTGTTAAAATTGCTTAGCTCGAATTAGATAATAAAATTCTCATCATGTTAGATCGGAAAAAAAATATTTTTTAATCAGACTTTAGGTTCATTCAAAATTAGATGCAGTGATGTGAAAGTTTCTGAAAAAGGACCAATTACAGCTACAGTTACGTAATGAAAAAATATGAAAATAATATCTTGTTATATTTCCAGTCACTTATTTAAGTAACTTTAAGTTTCTGCAAAGTTTTTTGTTGTATACGGGCACATACACTTAAAAAAAATTGTGTTTGTAAGATTTAGAATTGAGAACTTTACCCTAGATTTTCGAAAATATCGCCTTTATCGAAATTTAAGAATTCCGAGTTTTAAAAGTAAAGATTCTGTAATTTTCATGCTTTAAATTTAAAAAAGATAAACAAATTTTCTAATTTTTCCTAAAACTTTTTAATCCTACGGAACTAAAACAACTGCCTTAAAATCCTCCAGATTCTTTTCCAAATTTTTGGAAACCTTTTGAGATTCTATAAAAAAATTTCAATTTTCTCTTAAAAATCAATTTTTTGAATAAAAAATCATTTAAAAATTTTTCCAGGAGTCCTGAGAATATTTTTCATTGTCTTGGAATCTATCAAAATCATGAACTGAATCACGACTGAATTTTAATTGGTTTTGGTCAAAAATTCAACAACTTGGTTCAAAATTAAACTGCTTTACTAAAAATTTATCTTTCTGGTTGAAGATTCATCTCTTTGGATGAAAATTTAACTACTTCGTTGAAAATTCGTTTCTTTTTTGGTTGAAAAATAAGTTTGTTCAAACTCAAAATTCAACTATGACAGTATGGAATGGTGGCGCCGGTATTGAATCTTCAATTTATGTTTATGTTATTTTAAATTATGTTTTTTATATTATGTTATTTTAAACAAAAATAACTTATCTTCAACAGTCATATTAAATTCGCCATATTGCATTTTATAATTTTGATATCAATTTTATAATCAGAAATATTTAAAATATTAAAACATGAAATTTTCACAAAAAATTACAATTGTCAACTGCTATATTGGATCCGCCATACTGAATAAAAAATAGGTAACATAATTTTTCCCTTACTTATTTTAACCATTTTTATCTCTTTCCAGCACTTTTATCACTTCAAAATATTCGTCCTCTTAGAAAAAACGGGATTTTTGAAGATTTTAAAGCTCGACTGAAAATTCAAAAGTTTTAGAACTTTCAAAATTGACTTTATTGAACAAATTAAAATTTTCCTAGATTCTCCATAATTACTTCAATTGAGAAGCAAGAATTTGCAGCCAACTAGGAACAATAGAAAATAATTCTGAAAATTTTATTGTTATGGATCCGTTGAAAATTTAAAATTTTCCGAAAAAAGTAATTGAAAAAAAAAGTTTGCATTAGGTTAATATCTTCTGTTCTCATTTTTGATTTAAAAATCAATTTCTTTTTTACTTCAAACAAATTTTTCTATTTGTTTTTACTAGCAAACAATAATTAAAATATAAATTTAAAAAAAAAAAATTTTTTACCAAATTTGCAATTTTTTGCAAATGTCCAAAAATTAAATTAGAAATTAGAAATTAAAATTCAATTCCAGCTCAAGAAATTCCAGGTTCGACATATTTAACTTTTTTTTTAATTGGTGTATATGGGTAAATAAAAAAATATATTTTTTGCACTTTTTTGATTTGGCATTTTTGAAATTGCAAAATTTGCTATCTTTTTTAGTAGAAATGATGAAGTAATATATGGAAAAATATGAATGTGTTACTTTTCACCAAACAGCCTTAAGGCCGACATCCGAGTCCTACCTTACCGACGACCAAACTTTTCTTTATTTTCTCAAACTTTCAGCTTGATATCTCATTCTGTGTGCAATTGGCATGGTTCGAAGAAATATCGGTAAGGTAGAAATTAACTATGAATATGAATATTTCTGATAAATTGATCACTCCTCATATCATAAATTAATAAATTATTCACTACTAATATTTTTCATTGAAGTAAAGATAAATTTATCCTATAAAGTAAGCCTTGCCTGATTCCTACCTTACCGACATATTTTTCCAACACGAACAAAATTTCCAAAAATTTCTCGAAATAATTTTTTTCTAGTTCCAGATATTTAGGGCCCTATGAACTTTTTTTTGGGTTGTTTAATAATTTTCAAAAATATTCAACTCGATATCTCAATTCGTGTGGATGTAAGGTAAGTAATTTCGAACAAATGTCGGTAAAGTAGGAAACTGATAAGTAAAGCAATTAATGTATTCGAACCTAAATTAATTTTTAAAAGATGGGAATAAAAAAAAACAATTTTTTGAAAAAATTAGCCTTTGTTGGACTTCCTTAATATTGACGCTATATATACCAGAGTGGTGGCCCCTTTGAGGAGACTTCACGTCTTGCGCCGATGTAAACAGGTTTATAGGGTGGGCAAAAAAATCCTTTTTTCATAATCTATTAACAAGAATCTCTTTTCATATATAAAAAATAAGATCTCATCGAAATTCTTTCAATACTGGACTTCAATTTATCTGATTATCATTATTATTATATTTTTAATAACCTAAAAATAAAGTTTTTTTTAAATTTATAAAACGTCAAAAAAAGTTTTAAAGATGTGGCTCGAAAAATTATTTGCAAAATTTTTGTTGCATTTTTTGGGCAGTTCTGATCGCATTGATAAACAATTGAAAATTAAAAAAAAAGTTTTTTTTTCATTCAGAATTTTTTTAAAATTTGCAAAACACCTGTTTTTTGGATTTTCTCATACACACATATTTGAAAAAAAGTAAGCTATGTTGAAACTGAAAATTTGTTAGCTGCAATTGAATTTTGCTGTCGCGAAGACAAATTTTTTCGCGATTTTGGATTTTTAGGGATTTTGGAATGCTTCAAACATCAGAAAAATTTTTTTTATGAAAACAAAATAATAGCATATCCCTTTGATTAAGGCCAAAGAAATTTCAGGTTCGACAAATTCAACTTTTTCCAAAATATATGTACTCATATTTTTTGCACGCTTTTCAAAAAATTCTAAATTGAGTAAAGAACGTTTTTTCCTATTTTTAAATATTGTTCACTATTAGGAAGTGCAAATATAAAAAATTTATTATCATTTTTGAACCAATGGGAAAATTTCTTTAAATTTTGAAAAACATTTCAATTTTTGAATAAAGAAAGATACCTTTTTACTTTTCTGGAAAATTTTGAATTTTCAACCGTTCCCCAACATTAAAATAATAAAAAATATTCCCTACTGTGCCTGGTTGTCTTCGAAATTTTGATTCTCAATATAAATAATTATGCAGAATCTAGAAAAAAGCATTCTCAAAAAGTATTCAAGGCAAATTAGTTAAATTTAAATACGTGTTTTATAGGTTTTTATTGTCTATCATGCTACTCTTTGATACAAAAATTAATATTTTGAAACATTTGAAACAATAAAGGATATTTAAAAAATTTCAAAGAATTTAAATAGATTTTAAAAGATTTTCAAGGTTTGTGGGTATTCTAAAAGATATCAAGGAATTTTCAAGAGCTTCAAAAAATTTCAAGGGATTTCTGAAGATTTTAAGGGATTTAAGAAATTTCAAGGAATTGGTATGGATTGTAATGATCCAAAGGGATTTTTAAAAAATTAATGCGGTTTTAAAGAATTTCCTAGAATTTCGGAAGGCTTGGAAGGATTTTATAGGAATCATAGGTTTTGAGGATATTTTGAAAAATTTCAAGGGATGGTTGAATGATTTTAACATATTTTCTAAAAATTCTGAGGATTTCAGTCATTTTATGGTATTTTGAAAGCTTACAGTAAAGTATTTCAATCAGGTCCACAGGACATTTTTTTAATTTATCAGGCTTTATACTACTTACAAAATGGGCTCCCGGAATTGCTGATCTAATTTCAACATATGAAAACACTTTAAACAAACAGTACAAATATTCAAAAGTTTTTATAAAAGGTTGTTAAAAATATAACCTAAAGTGATTTTATAAAAGATTTGAGAAAATTGTATAATCTCGTTTTATATTACATTTTATCAACAATTATTATGATATTTAAAAACTGAGTTTTGATTCATGCTCTATATGGTTAATCGTGAAAAGAAATTTTGAGTCTTAACTCGATTCACCTAATATTGACAATTCTAAATAAAAAGTACAAAAACATATTTTTTTCTTATGAGAAATACGTTTTATACTTCATGGGCTTTTCAAACTTCTAAATATCATTTTTTTTAAACGCATATATTTTTTTGTGTACTCAATCAAATTCTGGTGGCTATATAATTGAAATTATTGAAGTGTCATCCTAGTACATATAAAAACATACGATTGGTAAAATTTTGTACGCATAACCCAGGCGGAAATATTATATATAGTTTATATATAGTGTGAAGTATTATATATAATATTCATTAGTTTTATATAGAAAAGATATGAAACAAGTGAATATTATATATATTACTTCACACTATATATAAATTATATATAATATTTCCGCCTGGGAAATGAACGTAAAAAAGTGATACCCTCCTTACCCATACAAAATCAGAGGAAGATGCCTCATATAAAGTATGTTTAAAAATTTGTTGAGATCTGTTATATCCTTCAATGATTTATACGTCATGCCCTCATTTAAAAAATTCTTTAAGCAATTTTTTGTTTTCTCTTCACCTGGATGGCGCATCTGTACCATTGTGGATTGTAAATAAATGCGAAACTGACCGGTTTTGTAAAAGTATATATATATATATAGATATAAATATATAATATATACATCTTTGAACTTCGATATGGCACTAATGCAAAGACATATCAAAGGAGCAGTACTGTAAATTTGCATATTGGGATTGAGGAACGTGGGCCTACTGCGAAAAGGTAAAGGCTATTATTGCATATAATATAAGCGGGGACACCTTCTCGATGTTAAGAGTATGATTCATCACTTGGCGATAAGCATTTTCCTTTGTTCGACTGCACAATATATGTTAACTAAAGTATAAAGCGATAATACGTATATAACTAAAATTGAAACGTTGCGTTAAGTTGCGTTGGGTTGGGTGCAGTAACAGCCTACTTACATTTTTAGAAGTCACTACTTTTTTCTTTTTTCTTTGTTCTTCATCAAACTTATGTGCAAGGTAGATGAAAAATAAGTGACTTGTATGCAAATAAAAACAGACTCTTATTGAACCAACCGCTCAATTATATTTCAACGTGATGGATTTCGATGGATTCATTCTGACACGGTTTGGGTATAAAAGTAATTTTTTTCGTGGATAACAGGCAGTTAGAAGAAACCAACCATTCAGCATTAAAACACATGTTAAATGGCTATCTAACATTTTATTTCTAGTTTCATCTGATTAATATATGTATATATATATATATACTAATGATTTTATGTCATATGCTTAAAAATCCTTGTAATTGAAGTTCATGTTTTCACATGTTTCAAAGGTAAACATTTTGGTTTTATTTTGCAATTCAGTTACGGAAAAAATTAAATGGCTAAATTTACCATTCAACATGCATAATTTGAACTCTAAGTGCATTTTTTGTGGTATTCAGTAAATATTACAACGTTAAATAAAAAAATGAACATTTGATCTTTAATCTCAAGTAGATAATTTGTTGTAATTTGCATTAATAATAATTATTTATCAATTATTATTTGGTTCAAGATTGAATTTCTGTGTTGAAAATTCAAGAATTTGGTTAAAAAGTCATATTTTATGTTTGAAAATTCAACTATTCTGTTCAACATTCATCTTTAAGACTTGAAAACTAAAGAATTTTATTCAAATTTGTTTTCTTTCTCGACTACAAAATTTTTTTTTTGAAAATTCATCTCTTTCTGTAGAAATTTAATCTTTTCTGGTTAAAAATGTGAATGTCTACATAAAAATTAATCCGTGTTTGTTGTAAATTATTTTTTTTTAAATTTAACTGTTTTATAAAAAAAAAATTATTTTCAGCTCGAAAATTCGACAGTTTGATAGAAAATTCAACTAATTGGTTAAAATTGATGTATTTTGTTGGAAATTCATCTTTTTTGGTGTAAAAACAATTTTTTCTTCAAAAGTTCAAATGTTTGGTTATAAATTTTATTGTTGTTGATAATTCAAGTATTTTATTGAAAGTTTTTTTTTGTTAAATGCAAAAGCTTTTTCATTTTAAATTCAAATTTTTTTTAAATATCATCTATTACATTTTGTGTTAAAAATGTACCTCTTTAGGCTGAAAATCCCACTACTTGGTTGAAAGTTGAACTACTCTCTTAAAAGTTAATTTTTTGGTGGAAAATTCATAACTTTAGTAAAAATTAGTTTTTTTTTTAATTAAAAATTAGTTTTTTCAACTGAAATTTTAACTACTTTGTTGAGCATTCAACTGTTTGGTTGGAAATTTACTTTTTTGTTGATAATTCATATCGTTGGGTTGAAAATTCAACTAGTTTATAGAAGATTTGTTTTTGTATTGAAAATAAAAATTCTTTAAAATCTTTGTAATTTGTTGAGAATTCGTCTTTTTGGTAAATAATTAATCTTTTATGTTGAAAATAATTTTTTTCAATGAAAACTTAACTGTTTTGTTAAAAATATAATTGTTTTTTTTTAGAAAAGTTGCATTTTTTGCTTAAGATCTAATTATTGAATACACGTATTTTTCCAGGATTAATTGTGAAATTACAGGATAAAGATGAAGATTCAATGATAAAAATACATAAATGGAAAAAATAAATAATACAAGAAAAATGTTGAATGACTTTTTATGAATGAAATTTTAGATTTCATTTACTTCTTTGTTTCTAGTGTTATATAAACATAATTTTTATGAGATTATTGAGAGAATTGAAACAATTTTGAATGATTTTAAACACGTCAATTCAAAATTTCAACAAAAACATAAATTTTAAATTAAATAGATAAATTTTCAACCCAGAAGATTAATTTTGTACCTAAAAGACACAGTTATAACGAAGTAGTTACATTGCCATTCATAGAGATGAATTTTGAATA
>JAABKJ010006803.1:9418-21570 GCA_011634705.1 Andricus grossulariae
GTTTTGAATTCTTTTGAATTCACTTGAACTCTTTTGAATTCTCTCGAATTCTTCTAAATTCCCTTAATTTCACTTAATTAAATGGATTAAATTTTTTTAGTTTCTTTTAATTTACCATGAAATATTTTTAACTCATCTAGGATATTTAAGCATTTCATCAAATTCTTTTGAATTCCCTTGAATATTAATTTCTAAATTTACTCCAAGTTTAATAAATACAATGAACTTCGTAAAAAATGTTGAAGCGTTTATAATTCACTTGAATTTTTTTTAACTTAACTTGAGTTTTCCTGAGTTTTAATGAATTCTTCTTAGTTCTTCTGAATTTCTTATAAGTATCTCGGATTTATTTCAATTCATTGTTTTTTTTTCAATTCACTCGAATTTCGTTGAATTCGCCTTGAATTCTGTTTACTCCCATTTTACTCAATTCGATGCAAATTTTACTATTTTTCAAACTTTGCTTAATTCTTTCAAATTCCTATGAATTTCATCAAAGTCTATTGAATTCCCTTGCATTTTTCTAAATTCAGTATAAGTTTAATAAATTCAATGAATTTTTTAAATATTTTTGAAGTGTTTATAATTCACTTGCATTTTTTTTAATTTAACTAGTCTTCCTGGATTTCATTGAATTCTTCTCATTTCCCCCAAATTTCTTTAAATTAACTCGAATTTTCTTTAATCATGTTTTTTTCCATTCACTCGAATCCCGTTGAATTCAGCCTGAATTCTGTTTACTCCCACTTCACTCAATTCGATTGACATTTTTTTATTTTTAAAATTTTGTTTAATTCTTTCAAATTCCTATGAATTTAAAAAAAGTCTTTTGAATTCCCTTGTATTCTTCTAAATTTCAATTTTACATAGGTTAATGGCATTTTTTTATATTATCAAATTCATTTGAATTCTTTTGAATTAAACTAGAATTGTTTGAGTTATTATGAATTTATCCTGAATTAGTTCAAATTTACCTGGAATTCTCATGAACATCATCAAATTCTTTTAAATTCTCTTGAATTTTTGTAAATTCACTACATATTTAGTATATTCAATGAATTTAAAAAAAACAAAATTTGAAGTGTTTTTAATTCACTTGATTAAAAAAAATCAGCTAGAGTTTTTATGAATTGTATTGAATTCTTCAAATTACCTTGAATTTTATTTAATTCATTAGATCAATCTCATTTCATTTCATTGGATGAAAATTTGTTCATGTTTGAAATTTTGTTTAATTCTTTCATATTCCTATGGATTGTATAAAAGTTGCTTTAATTTTCTTGTATTCTTCGAAATTCACTCTAATTCTACTGATATCAAAAGCATTTTTTGATTTTGTTAAATTCAGTTGAATTCTTATGAATTCTCTTGAATTCATCAGAATTCCTTTGATTTCACTTGAATTTTTTTGAATTCACTTGAATTTTTTTGAATTCACTTGAATTATTTTAAATTCACTCCAAGTTTGAAAAAATTCAAAGAATTTTTTAAATATCATTTAGTTGTTTCCAAATCAATTGAATTTTTGTAATGGAACTAGAGTTCTTTGAATTCCCTTGTATTCTTCTAAATTCACTCAATTTTTATTGAAATTACTGGAATTTTTTTATTTTATCAAATTCATTTGGTATCTTTTGAATTAAACTAGAATTGTTGAAATTATTATGAATTTATCCTTAATTAGTTCAAATTTACCTGGAATTCTCATGAAAATCATCAAATTCTTTCAAATTCTCTTGAGTTTTTCTAAATTCACTACAAATTTATTATACTCAATGAATTAAAAAAAATTTTAAGTGTTTTCAATTCACTTAAAAAAAAATCAACTAGAGTTTTTATGAATTGTATTGAATTCTTCTCAAACCCCTAAATTCCTCTAAATTAACTCAAATTTGATTTAATTCATTAGTAAAATCTCATTTTATTTAATTGGATAAACATTTTTTTATTTTTAAAATTTTGTTTAATTCTTTTATATTCCTATGAATTTTATAAAAGTCTCTCGAATTCCCTTGTATTCTTCGAAATTTACTCTAATTCTACTGAAATCAATAGCACATTTTGATTTTGTTAAATTCAGTTGAATGCTTATGAATTAACTTAAATTCTTTTTAATTCAATTGAATTATTCTGAATTCACTTGAATTCTTTTAAATTCACTCCAAGTTTAAAAATATTCAATCAATGGAATTTTTTATTTTATAAAATTCATTTGAATTCTTCTGAATTAAATTAGAATTGTTTGAATTATTATGAATTTATCCTGAATTAGTTCAAATTTACCTGAATAATTGGATGAACATTTTTTTATGAAAATATATTTTTTTAATTCTTGTATATTCATATGAATTTTATAAAAGTGTCTTGAATTCCCTTGTATTCTTCGTAATTCACTCTAATTCTACAGAATTCAATATCATTTTTTTATTTTGTTAAATTTAGTTGAATTCTTCTGAATTTACTTAAATTCTTTTGAATTCAATTGTATTATTTTGAATTCACTTGTATTCTTGGTAATTCACTTGAATTCTTTTGAATTCACTTATATTCTATTGATTTCACTTGAGTTCTTTTGAATTCACTTAAATTTTTTGAATTCACTTGAATTATTTTGAATTCACTTGAATTCTTTGGAATTCACTTGAATTCTTTGGAATTCACTCGAATTCTTTTGAAGTCCATTGAATTCTTTTGAAGTCAATTGAATTCTTTTGATTTCACTTGAATTCTTTTGAATTCGCTTGAATTCTTTTGAATTCACTTGAATTCTTTTGAATTCACTTAAATTCTTTGAATTCACTTGAATTCTTTGAATTCTTTGAATTCACTTGAATTCTTCGAATTCACTTGAATTCTCCGAATTCACTTGAATTCTTTGAATTCACTTGAATTCTTTTGAATGCATTTGAATTCTTTTAAATTCACTCCAAAATAAAAAATATTCAATGAATTTTTTAAATATAAAATTTAATTTAATTAATTTAATAAAATTTATTCAATTTTTACTGAAATTAATGGAATTTTTTCATTTTATCAAATTAATTTGAATTATTTTGAATTTAAACTAGAATTGTTTGAATTATTATGAATTTATCCTGAATTAGTTCAATTTTACCTGAATAATTAGATGAACATTTTTTTAATAAAATATATTTGTTTAATTCTTGCATATTCATATGAATTTTATAAAAGTGTCTTGAATTCTCTTGTTTTCTTCGAAATTCACTCTAATTTTACTGAATTCAATATTTTTTTTTTCTTTTGTTAAATTTAGTTAAATTCTTCGGAATTTACTTAAATTCTTTTGAATTCACTTGAATTCTTTTGAATTCACTTGTATGCTATCGATTTCACTTAAATTTTTTGAATTCACTTGAATTATTTTAAATTCACTTGAATTCTTTGGAATACACTTGAATTCTTTGGAATTCACTTAAATTCTTTTGAATTCGCTTGCATTTTTTTGAATTCACGTGAATTCCTTAAATTTACTTGAATTCTTTGAATTCACTTGAATTCTTTTGAATTCACTTGGATTTTTTTAAATCAAATCCAAGTTAAAAAATATTCAATGAATTTTTTAAATATCATTTAGTTGTTTTCAAATCAATTGCATTATTTTAATGTAGCTAGAGTTTTTTTGAATTCCCTTGTATTCTTCTAAATTCATTCCATTTTAACTGAAATTGATAGAATTTTTTCATTTGATCAAATTCACTTGAATTCTTATGAATTAAACTAGAATTGTTTGAGTTATTATGAATTTATCCAGAATTAATTCAAATTTACCCGGATATTGGATGAACATTTTTTTATTAAAATATATTTTTTTAATTGTTGTATATTCTTATGAATTTGATAAAAGTGTCTTGAATTCCCTTGTATTCCTCGAAATTCACTATAATTCTACTCAAATCAATAGCATTTTTTGATTTTGTTAAATTCAGTTGAATTCTTAAGAATTTACTTAAATTCTTTTTAATTAACTTGAATTATTTTGAATTCACTTGAATTCATTTAAATTCACTTGAATTCTCTTAAATTCACATGAATTCTTTTAAATTCACTCCAAGTTAAAAAGTATTCAATGAATTTTTTTAATATTATTGTGTTGTTTTCAAATCACGTGAACTTTTTAAAATTGAACTATTTCATTGAATTCTTCCTAATTCGCTTCAATTTTACTGAAATCAGTGAAACTTTTTGATTTTTTCAAATTGATATTAATTATTTTGAATTTAACTCTAATTATTTTGAGTTCTTATTAATTTCAAATTATGAATGCCTATCAGACACTTTAAGCAATATTTTTGGTCAAAATGGTTTTCTTTTTTCAAGTAAATTAGGCTCAGCCAACCTGATTTATTATTTATTTTATCTTATTTTTAAGTGAAATTCAAAATTTGAATTCAAAATTCCAATTAACAATTTATCTTCAAAGTAGATAACTTCACTATCCTAGCGTCACGGCGACTAATCGAGATCAATCAAAATCAAAGTTACCATAAAATAACCGCAAAGTCAGTTGACAGTTGGTGGCTTACAAAAATTGACTTCATTTATACTATGAATTATTCATATTTCTGCTAAATATTTTCAATGACGAGCTCAGAAAATGATTCCAAGGTAGAAAATCAGTCAAGTCCTCAAGATGATAATTGGTACTTAATTTACGTTTAATTTTAATCTCTGCGTTTATATAATTGTCATTAGAAGTGAAAATGTTGACCTTTATGATTAATTATTTTTCTAATAACAATTGTTATATCCATTAGCTTTTAAAAAGAACAAAAATGCATCTAGTTAGTTAGGTTTTTGTTAATATAATTTCTTATTTCTTATTTGTAAAACTGACATATTTTGAATACTGAGCATGATTAAAGAATAAATATAATGAGTGTTGTGAACAAATTTAATAACAAATGAAAATTGGGATATTTTTGAATTGAAAAAAAGATTTTTGTCAATTTTGGTTTGTTATTTAATTAAATACATTATGTTAAGTTATGCACTAATTATAAATTATAAAATTATAAATTTTTCTATTGTATTAAACATTTTTGTCAAAAAACACCCAATATCTGCATTTGTTTATAATAATAGTAACATTAATAAATTTGTAATTAGTGCTTAAAATGTCATAATTTTTTAAATTAAAAATACTAACACTGAAAACAATTTTTTTTGAAAATTATTCATAAAATTATTGTTGAATCATGCCTAGTATTCAAACTGTCTTTTATTAGCCAAGTAGAAGTGAAGTCGAAATATATTATATTAATTATCAAAAATATAATTATTTAATCAAAAACACCCAAATCATGAATTTGTTAATGAAATCCGTTAATAATAATATTACAATTTATTAAATGAAGATTACTAGGGCCTAAATTAAAATAATATATTCAATTAAAAATGCTAAAACTAAAAAAAAATGGTTTATAATAAAAAGATACCAATTTTTCATTTGTTATGAAATTTGCTTTTAACAATCATACAATTTATTATTTAAAAATACCTATTATTTAAACTGACTTGTGTTAACCAAGTAGAAGTACTAAATAGACAAAACTAATTTTTTCGTAAAAAATACAAAAATTCTGTATTTGTTAATTAGATTTATTCATATTATTAATAATAATTATTTGAATACACATTTTTTCCACGAAGTAATATTATGAACAAAATTACACATAAGATAGGGAAGGATAATCTGAAAATAATAAATATTATAAAATTTTTTCTTTTCGAAATGATTATAATTAAATTTCTAACAAAATTGTTGTAAACGATTTTTAAATTATTGTTTTTTATAATTATTCATTTTATGCAAAATGTATCAAAAATGTCAATTATGCAGATTTGATTTTATACTCTGAAAAAAATAAATAAACTCACTATGAATCATATTTAATTCAACTGGAATAATTGCTATGATTTGCTAAACAAAATTAAAAAGTAAAAAAACACATTCAAAAATAATTACGATTTTTGTCTGCATAAAAATGTCGAACAAGGATATTTGTTAATAAATTTGTTAATAACAATCGTAATAATTTTTTTATGTATTTTATTACTTCAGCAATCTATGTTCAATTAACTTATAGCAATATTTATTGTAAAAACTCATTTTTCATCAAGGTAAAGCACTAAAAAGGTGTTTCGTTTATAAAATTTGTTATTAAAAATTAAAATATTGAATTTTTATAATCGAAAATAACTTCTTAAATGATGCCACTAAGGTTTAGTTTGAAGTAAAAAATCTGTATTTGAGTAAGATAGCCAAATTCAATATTTGTGTTTAAAATTGCTAATGAAAATAATAATTGTAAATTATGAAGAGTTTTCAGATGCAAAATATCTTCTTTTTTTAAATATGATACATAGAGAGTTTATGTAATAATTCGTTTGAGAGAAAAAAAATGAAATCTGAAAAATTGCCCTTTGTCGACATATTTTTAAACTATTTACCTTTTTTGGGAATTAATTTTCTTAGCTGAAAATTTAACTATTTGGAGAAAAATTAATCTACTTTATAGCAAATTCAACAGCTTGGTTAAAAATACGATAATTGAACTATTCCATTTTCAGTCGAAAATTGAACTAATTTGTTAAAAAATCATTATTTCATTTTCATTTGAATTTTCGTGAAAACTTGTCTTTCTTATTTAAGAATTAATGGGTTTTGTTGGAATTTTTTTTTCCAGAAAATTAAGATTCTTAATGAAAATACATTGATTTCGTTAAAAACTGAAATTTTTGTTAAAAATATATATGTTTTCTTAAAAATTCTTTTTTTGCTTCGAAAGTCATCTTTTTGGTTGAAAACTGAACTATTTTGTTTGCAATTGATTATTTCCCCTTGTAAATTGAAGTTAAATATTCAATTTTTAATTGTAAATTGATATTTTTTAGTTGAAAATTTAACTATAAGGTTAAAAATTAAATTACATTGTGAAAAATTCATTTTATTGGTTGCAGATTCAACTATTTTGTTTAAAATTCGTTTTTACTTCAATTTTTTTTTAACTAAAAATTTAACCATTCAATTTTCGGTTAAAAAATGGTTGCTTTCAGTTGAAAATTCGAATATTAAACTTTTCATTGAGAATTCATCTTATTTAGTTTTAAAAATCAACTAATTGGATTGTAATTTGACATACTTTTGTGAAAATTCATTTTATTGTTTAAACATATACCTGTTTTCTTGAAAAATCGTTGTTTTTTGGTTGATAATTAATTTTTTTACTGAAAATTTAACTACTGCAGTTGAAAATTTATCATTTCAATTAAAATCTCATCTCTCACGTTAAAAATGTATCTAATTTGTTGAAAATTAGTTTTTTATGGTAAAAATTAATTTTTTCAATTGAAAATTTATCTATTATATTTTTTGTGGAAAATTGATTCTTTTTAATTAAAAAAAATCCAACTACCTGGTTAAAAATTCATTTATTTGGTTGAAAATTCTTCTTTCTCGGTAGAAAATTAATTTTCTCGATTGAAAATTTAAGTTTTTTTTTTAATTGGAATGACGCAGTTGGAAATAATTTGCTTTGTAGAAAATTCAACAATTTTGTAAAAATGTCATTTTTTGTTGTTGAAAATTTTACGGTTTTGTTGAAAATTTGTCTTTTTTGTTTTGAAAATTCAACCATATTCTGGTAGAAAATTGATTTTTTGGTCAAAAATTTAATAATATTGTTGAAAATTCGTATTTTCGTTCGGCTGGAAATAATGCTTTCAACAAAAAATTGAACGACTACTCAATAGTTATTAGTTCCATTTTTAGTTAAAAATTTATCTTTTACAGTTGAAAATTTAATTAATTGGTTGAAGAATAATCTGTTTTGTTAAAAAATTATGTTTCTGCTTGAAAATTGATCTTTTTCAGTTGAAAATGGTTTGGTTAAAATTTCAACTATTTTTGTTACAAATATATTGTTTAGGTTCAAAGTTAATTTTGTTCAAACTGAAAATTCAACGATTATATTTTTCTGTTTTTCCGAAAGATATCGTTCTTCTTCTTCTTTACTTAATAATTTAACTTTTTGGTTCAAAATTTATTTCTTTGCTTGAAAATTAAAAATTTGGTTAAACATTCATGCATTTTGTTTAAACTTTGTCTTTTTTGGTACAGTATTAATATTCTTGGTGACTAATGCACCGTTTTGATTAAAAATTTATTTATTAGGTTTAAAATTCCTTCAAAACTTCAAAATTTGGTTGAAAATGCATGTATTTCATTTAAATTAATCTTTTTGGTCGAAAATTTATCTCTGATTGAAGATTAGTTTTTTTTTAATGAAATTTTTGTTTTTTTTTTGAACTGAAAATTGAACTATACCCTTTTTTGTTGAAAATTGATCTTTTTTTTATGAAATTTAATCTTCTTGGTTGGGAATTCATCTGTTTGGTTGAAAATTTAACTATTTTGTTGAAAATTCATCTATTTTGTGTTGAAAATGAAATTTTTGAACTGAAAAATTAACTATTCCATGTTTGGTTTAACATTTATCTTCTTTACTTGAAAATTCACCTTTTTAGTTTAAAATTCATTTCTTTGGTTGAAAATTGAAAACTGGAATTGAAAGTTAACATATTTTGTTAAAAATGACGAAGTCTCTCGTTGTCCCGAAATTCGGGATGTATTTATAGAACATTTGTCTTTCTCTGGGTTGAAAATTTAACTATTGGGTTCAAAATTCATTTTTTGGGTTGAGAATTCATTATTTCAGTGAAAAGTCAATTTCTTCGCTTAAAAATGTAACTATGAGGTTGAAAATTCCTTCAAACATTCCAAATTTGGTTGAAAATTTATTTATTTTGATGAAAATTAATCTTTTTTAGTAGAAAATTAATGTTTTTGGTTGAAATATCATTTCTTTGATTGGAAAATTATTATTTTTTATTAAAAATTAATTTATTCAACTGAAAATTTAACTATAATAAATATTTTGTTTGAAAAGTTATCTTTCTGATAGACATTTAATCTATTTGGTTGAAAATTTCTGTTTGGTGGAAAATTGAGCTATTTTGAAAATTCATTCTTTTGACTGCAAATATAGCTATTTCATTTTTTTTTAGAAAATTGATATTTTTTAGTTTAAAATCCGCCTATCTTTTTTTTGTTTAAAAATTAGTCTGTTTTGGTTAAGCATTTAAATAGTGTGTTGAAAATTCGTATTTTTGGCCTAATTCTACTGTTTTTGATTGAAAATTAAAATATTTTTTGGTGGAAATATCAACTATTACACGTTTTTTGTAATATTCGATATTTTTGGTTGAAATATAATTATTTTTAGTTAAAAATTCAACTGCTTGTTTACAAATAGTATATATTCAATTCATTCAATTGCATCAACTTTGAATTATGTTAATGAAAAAGTTTTACTATAAAAAACCGGGTTTTACAATAATTAATAATAATAAATTATAATAAATAACTTTTAATTTATATTTGACAATAAAGTTACTTTTACTCATGTCAAATAAAATTTTTTCAAATTTTTACAATAATAAATAATAATAACTCGAACCAATGAATCTTTTAAATTCTTGCATCAACTTTGAATTATGTCAATATAAAAGTTTTACTATAAAAGACCGATTTTCAAAATTAATAATAATAAATAATAAATAACTTTCAATTGATATTTGACAATAAAGTTACTTTTGCTCATGTCAAAAAAAAATTAATTCTGCGGAATATGTCTGGCTTTGATTAAATAATAAAATTTTACATTAGTAAACATTGCATTTCTAAACTAAAATTCAATTCTTAATTTTAATGTGAGTTTGGCAACATATTTTTCTTTGAGTTTTTTAAATTATCCAGTGGGCATTGAGGAAAAGCGACAACAATGCTTTCGAGATTTTCGCGACACACCTATTTGTTAGAAAATGATTTCGTGATCCACTGTGGCCTATTTTATACAGAGATACAGAAAGTAATAATAAAAATTTTTATTAACGAGAATATTTAATTTATTCGTGAGAATGCGCAATTTTCAGAATGCAGTTTAAACCTGAGCGCCCTGCATTTAATCGATAAGAGTAGAGCTCGTGAGGTGTCGACTGCACTCGTGAAACATCGCACTCCTTTTAATCAATGGTATCGTGTTTGTCAACAATGCACGAATTTCTTTGTACTCACGCATCTAACATCACGATCATGGAACTCGAATCACGAAAGTAGTATTCGCGACATTTCAATTCATCCCGCACGTGTCACAGCGAATGAAAATGTCACGTGGTTTAGTTGTCACACCCTCCATCCCATAATTTAGTCGTGTTACAAAAAATTTGTGGTTTTAGAAATTATTAGTGAAAGACAAAAGAAATTTTTTCATTGGTGATGCATGATCTTGAGGTTGCCACCATGTCTAGGTAAATAAATTTGAATTGTTTATTAAATATGCACTATTCTTTATATTATTGTAAGATTGTTTATTAGAAAATCTCACTTTTATTAGAAACAAGCATTATCAATCGCGCACTAAGTAAGCTTGAAGTTTTCCGATTTCAGGAAACAAATCATTTTTAATACAAAATGAAGAAAATAAGTAAATATAATAAAATAGAATTCGTGCTAAATAAATTGAATAAATTTATGCCGCACTTGTGACAATGAATGAAATTGTCACATTATTTAGCTGTCACTTCTTCCATCCCATAATTCAGTCGTGTTACAAAAAATGTATGTGTTTTTAGAATTCATTAGTGAAAGACAAAAGAAATTTGTTTATTGGTGAAGCATGATATTGAGGCTGCTACCATGTCTAGGTAAATAAATTTGAATTTTTTATTAAATATGCACTATTCTTTCAATTATTGTAAGAACGTTTCATAGGAAATCTCATTTTTATTCATAACAAGCATTATCAATGGCGCATTAAGTAAGCTTTAAATTTTTCGATTTGAGAAAAAAAATTATTTTTAATACAAAATAAATAAAATAGAATAAGTGTTGAATAAAGTTAATGAATTCATTCCGCAGTTGTTACATCGAATGAAAATATCACGTGGTTTATTTGTCACTCCATCCATCCCATAATTCAGTCGTGTTACAAAAAATTCATGTGTTTTTAGACTTTATTAGTGAAACACAACAGAAATTTGTTTATTGGCGAAGCATGGTCTTGACATTGCCACCATGTCTAGGTTAATAAATTTGATTTGTTTATTAAATATGCACTGTTCTTCAAATTATTGTAAGATTGTATAATAGGAAATCTAATTTCACCGGCACACCAAAAAAAAGTGATCTGCCCGGCGGACTACACCGGCATATCTATATCTTTTTGGGGTCACTGAATCCAATTCCAGGGTCAAAATAACGTAGTTGGCTCATATTTTCCCGTAAAACGCAAAAGTGGACGTAAAAATGACAAAAACAGTGATTTTTGCTGTATTCCTTGGTTAAAAATGGAACTTTTTATGTCTAGTGAACTTAATTACCATACCTCTTTAATTCTTTGGGTCGCTGAATCCAATTTCGCTGTGAAAATAACCCAATTAGATCGCAGTTTGTCTTTAAAACTCTAAATTAGCCGGAAAATACCCAAAATGGTGATTTTTCCTTTATTTTTCAGATGGAAAAAAAATTTACGTCTAGTGGACTAAATCACCATATCTATATAATTGTTGTTTACTGTAGATTTCCTTTGCCTCTCACGTTTAGGGGTATTTAATTTGCGTTAGTTCCCTTGCATGGCATTAGTAGGATTTTTTATAAATAAGTTCTATTTACTTTTAGCGTTACCCAGGAACATCGACGTGGACGTAGTAAATTCTGTTCCCTTGGGGTGCTTTATTACCGTGAGTCCCCTTGCCTCTCACGTTTATAGGGTTCTTTTATTTTTCATTTTTCTTTATTTCGCTCGTATCGAACCCTTTTGTACTCAAAAGACCTACGTAGTGTGTTTCGCTTTCGTTTGGTACCTTGATTAACTTGATCTCGTTTCAAAATCCAACAGTAGTCAGCCATCATGTTGACATCCCAACGTACCTGATATCGCCTCTCCATCTCGTTTATATCCTGGTGGAAACGTTCGCCTTGCTCTTCTCTAAAGCCTCCCAGGTTGTCTGGAAACTTAGTTATATGCGAATGAAGAAAATGTAGCTTCAAATTCATAAGGCAGCCTAGTTTA
>JAABKJ010006804.1:0-21568 GCA_011634705.1 Andricus grossulariae
CCCTATTTTCCCCTTTTTCGTGAGAAAATTACCCTATTTCCCCTTTTTTGAGCTCCTTTTGCGCTGTGATCCCTGAAATTATTATTTTTCATTTACAGAAGCAAGCCAGTTTTATACTCTTGACAAATATACTTGAAATTGATGAAGAAGCGTTTCTAATAAGACTCGTTGACTCAGGAATAATCAGTAGCGTAATACGGATCATTAATCCTGAAACTCAGGGGTAAATTTATTTTTTACACATAAAATAAACGTTTTTTTTATATTATACAATCTAACATCAATCATTTTTACTTAATAATACATTATTGTTATCCAAGGTGCATACTCAAATCGATAGAAATTATAACACAAAGCGATGCATTTTACAAAAATGATCTTGTTAATGAAACAATCACAAGTATCATTAGATGTGATTTTACACAATCACAGGAAGAGGCAACAGCAGCCTTAAATATTCTACACAAAGTAGTCACCAAGTAAGTTCTTTTTATAATTTATGGTTCGTAAATATTTTATAAGAACTTGAAAGAGTATATTTTTTCTTTCAGAGTATTCGAATTTAATGAATCTCAGGGGGCATCTCTAATTCAGAGACATGCAGACGGATTATTATGTTTTTTTACCCAACCAGCCTTTGATCAAAGTTCTTTGCTCTCTGCAACGAAATTGTTTAATTTTATAATTAAATATAGTGCACAGGACTTCAAACAAACTAATTTTTCGAATATGGGATATATTTACAGGCTAACAGTGGATCATTTATTAAGTCTGGAAGTTGGTTCTGACTTGGACAGAATTAGAACTATTTGCTGTATTTCAACTTCGGTAATCAGGTAACTACTGAAATTACTGAAATTTTGAAATATTTCTGGATATTTTTCACTATTTATATTTCGTTTTCCATTTTTTATTCCAACTACTTAACAATTGAGTAAAAGTGAAAGTGTTGTGAAAACGAAATTTTATAATACACTCTTTCAGATTGTGGAAAAGGATTTCAACTTTTTTTAAATGTTAAGTTCAGTTGTTAGCTTTTGCAATTATGAAATCATGCAGTATACAATTCGTAATTCAAAACTCTTTTACTTGCAAACATTTCAATATAAAGTCTTTATTTTTAAGCGTGTAAGTTGATCAACTGTGAATATAAATTGATTCATGATTTTTAAAATTGAACTCAAGTTCGAGTATTAAAAATTGAACAATAATTGATTTTGCAAGACGACAATGAATCTGCTTAATAATAAAACGCTTTTATTAAAATTCATATCCTATTGAAATATTGCTTTAGTCTTAAATATTCTATTTTTAACCCATTCAATTTGCATATTTTTAATTTAAAAAAAGAACAATATTTTATTATGTAGCAATATTTGACTGTTCCTTCAAAATGAGCAATTTTAAATAAAATATTCAAAACTAAACAATTTTCAAACTGAATTGTTTGAAATGGAAAGCCTTGAGTCATTACAATTTTAGAGTCCTACATTGAAACTTTAAGCGTTACGATTTTAATTGTTCCATTTTAACCTTTTTTAATTTTAAGTGAAAGTTCTTAATTTTTACGTATGAATTACAATTTAACTATTATTAATTTGAAACGGATTAAAATGATCCAACTTCTAATTTAAGAAGTGCATAGTTTAGAAACAAATTTAAAATCATTGAATTTTGATTGTTTCTTACTAAAAATTGCTTAAAATCATGGAATTTTGAAAATTTGCAACTTTATTGATTAATTATTCAATTTAGAGCTTTTAAAATGATACGGTAGTCTAGATATATACTTTTTAATTAGAAATTTTTGAACTGTTCAATTTATAAAATTTACCATTCTTTAATTTTGCAGTTTAACTGCGTTCAATTTAAAATTGTTCAATTGAAAAGTTGTAAATGCTTCTATTTCATACTTGTAAATCATTGAGCACTTGAATAAAAAATTTTGGCCTCAAACATTTTTTAAGCTTCAATTTGAAATGTTTCAAATTCAAAATAGTTCCACTTTTAATGTTTTTGTTTGCACTTCAGTTTTTATTGCTTCAAATGAAAAAATTTTGAGCTTGAAGAGATCGAATTTTTTAATTTCAATGACCGTGAAAATTTTCTGCAAGTCGGAAAATGACCGGGATTTTTTTTATTTGATTAAAACGGCCACCTTGTATTTTCTTCCTCAAAGAAATGTTACATTTACAGTTTATGTTTTGAAATTGACGACACCGAATGTAAAGAGCTACATTCAAATAAATTGATTCTATTTGATTTGATTAAATTCATCGCAACCGAAAAGGTTATTCCTCTTTTGCAAGTAAGGCATTATTTTTAGGTCACTTTCAATTTTGATGTTTCTCAATATAAAATAGTTTATCGTAATAATAAAAATTTATAATATTAAACTATAGAAATTGGATATTGACATCGAATCTGCAGAGGATTTCGTCGAATTTTTAGAAACTGTAATCAATTTAAGAGAGTACAAAAACGAGGAGATTTGTGTTCCTCTCCTGAAGAATGGTTACTTGAAATATTTACTAGAATTGTCAGTATTTGGACCAGAAAGGTAAATCCACCACCATAGCTTTGAACTCTGTTTTAAAGCTCTTTTCATAATTACTGACTTTTTGCAATTGGTTTACGAAACATTTTTTTATAGAAAAGCTGTTGCAATTTAAGAAAATTTAGAAAACTTTCTGCTTTATTTTTCAGACATTGTTTTAGAGGGAAGGTCTGCAGAGTAATTGCAAAAATAATAGTGGCACTGAAAGAATACTTAGAGTTGCCGACAAATGACTGGCTCGGAGGTTCTGCTGCTTTCCAGAATTTTCTTTCCACTGGACTAGGATCTTTGCCAATTGATTTTCAGTCAGAGGATCTTTTAAAACTAAGTGATCAGAATTGCAACTCTCTGCTGGTTTTACTTTATTGCCATTTTGTTGGCACTCATGAGTAATTTTACGTTTTTCATATCTCAATTATTTAATTATTTTACAAAATAAATTCGGTTTAAGTAATGAGATTTTTCCAACAGAAAATACGTCTTTACACAAAAGTCTTTGGCACTAAAACTGACGAGTGTTGTAAAAAGGACCACAGAGGCAATATTTTTGAAAGCTCTCTTCTTGTTGTGTTCGGTATGAATCCATAACCCAAGTAAAAGGGATCACAGTTCGTCCCCTTTTTTTCTTATTCCATTTCCCTCTTTAAATTTGAAAAATGCCCTCAAACACATACAATTGAAAATTTTAATCCAATTTCACTTTTCCCCCTTTTTTCATAACATTTTTAAAAACATAAATGAATTCTTAAACAAGTAGTCGAATTTTCAAACAAAAAGATAAATTTTCAACCAAGAAGATTAATTTTCTACAAAAAGGCGAATTTTCAACCGAAAAATTAAATTTTAACTTTTATCAAAGTTGTTGGTTTTTTTAAACAAAACAGATTTTTCAGTCAAGAAAGAAAACAAATTCAACCAAATTGTTGAATCTATAAGCCGTAATGTATGATTTTTTTTACGAAACAGTCGAAATTTTAACCCGAAAATCTGAATTTTCAACAAAAAAGTTAATCTGTAACCAAATAGCTGAATTTTCTACAATTTCTTCCCACAAAGTTTTTCAACAAAATAGGTACATTTCTTTTTGTTTAAAAATTCATCTTTTTTAGTTGAAAATTCAACTATTTATTTAACAATTTTTTTTATTGAAAATGTATAATTTTAGTTAAAACTTCATTTCTTTGGTTAAAAAATTTTCAAATGTTGTTGAAAATTCGTTTTTTTTTTTGTTGAAATTAATTTTTTTAGTAAAATTGTACCTAGCAATTCCATTCTTGATAGAAAATCGATCTTTTTTAGTTGAAAATTCATTTATTTGATTGAAAACTCGTCTTTTAGTTAAAAATTTGATTATTTTGGTAGAAAATGCATATTTTTGTGTTGCAAATTGAACTTTTTTTGTCGAAAATTCGTCTTTATGACTTGAAAATTCAACATTTTGGATGAGATTTTTTTTCTTCATTGATTGAAAAGTCTTCCTTAGTTCAAAATCCAACTTTATTCTTAAAAATTTGTATTATTTGGTTTAATTGAACAGTTTTTTATTAAAAATAAAAGTATTTTTATGTCGAAATATCAACTATTACACTTTTTGTTGAGAATTCATTTTTTTTATCAAAGATTCATCAGCTTGGTTTAAAATCTAATTATTTTGTTGAAAATTCCCTGTTTCTTGGTGGAAAATTAATTATTTTAACTAAAAAGGTGGTAATAAAATTTCACATTAATAAATCTTTAATTTTTGTCATTACTATTATGCACAGAAATGTGACATTCTTTGTCACTGCCCTTCAACTGAAACTCAATTCATAATTATGATTGACACACCTATTTTTTAGGAAATGATTGAATCACGGAACCGCTGTGATCCCTGAAGTAGTAATTAAAGTAATTTATTCAAGTTTATTTGATAGAAATTAAAAAAAAAACATTCTTTTAAGGTATCAGCCCTATCCTTGGATATTTCGAACTCGCTATCCAATGCACGTTCATATTCGAAGGCAATAACAAGTCTCGTGACGACTATGCAAAAACGCGGGAGAATAGAATTGTTTTACACACACCATGAAGATCTTCTTATTTATTCTATCAGAGAAATTGGCATTCCTGAGGGACTACGGAATAAGGTCATACAATTCTGGCTCGACAAAAGCAATACCGATAAAGAATTTGATGCTTTAATAAAAGAATGCCTTAATCAAGGATATGGTGAATTAAAAATCGTCAAGCTTCTTATGGTGAGGATATTATTATGCTACGATTAGCTAGGGACCGACAATAACCTAAGTTACCAATTTAAGGGTGAAGTAAGTAACGGGTAAGTGGAGGAAGTAACGTTATGAACTTAGAGAACATTAAGTACCTTTCTTGATGATAAATTTTAACAAAGTTTGCGAATTTTGCGATAGATTCAGTGGTGTAGTCCTAAAAGAAAAAGTGGACTGGCGGTAATTTTTTGATTTGAAGGTTCATCTTTTTGGTTGAAAATTTAACTATTTTGATGGCAATTCGTTCTATGTTTGGTTGAAAATAAATTTTTTAACCTGATAATTAAACTATTCTATTTTCGGTTAAAAATTTGTCTTTTTAATTAAAAATTTAACCATTTGGTTAAAAATATATACTTTTTAGTTAAAAGTTCAAATTTTTTCTTTGATAATTCATGTACTTTGTTGAATTTTTGTTGTTGTAGAAATGTAATCTTCTTGGTTGAAAATTTATCCTTTTTGGTTAAAAATGAAATTTTTTGGTTAAAATATCAACTGTTACACGTTTCGTCGAGGATTCATCTTTTTTGGTTGAAAAGTCGATTATTTTACTTAAAGTTGAACTACTTTGTGAAGAAATAATTTTTTTTTATTCAGGATTCATAATTATAGTAGAAAATTCAACTATTGGCTTCTACCTGAACTTTTATGTCAAAAATTCTACTGTTTTGTAGAAAATTCATCTTTTTGGTTTAAAAATTCAACAAATTAGTAGAAAATTAAACTTTTTGGTTGAAAAATCATATTTTTGAGTTGAAAATTCAACTGTTTTGTAGATAATTCGTCTTTTTGGCTTCATCCTGCACATTGTATAAGTTGGAAATTCGTCTTTTTGATAGAACATGTAACAGTTTTGTAAAAAAATTCGTTTTTTTCTGTATCAAGGTTATTTTTTTTTTATTAGAATTTCTATCTGAAAATTTATCTGTTCCATTTTTGATTGAAACATTATCCTGTGAATTTTTAAGTTAAGAATTCAACTATTTGGTATCAAATTCATGTATTTTGTTGAAAAGTCGTCTTTTTGCGTAGAAAATTAATCTTCATTTTTTAAATTCAACTTTTTGGTTTCAAAATTCAACTATTTGATAAAAAATTAATATATTTTGTTGAAAAGTCGTCCTTTTGAGTACAAAATTCTTCTTCTTTTTGAATTTTTAGTTAATAATTCATCTATATTGTTAAAAATTCATCTTTTTTTATTAAAAATTATATATTTTTTTAAATTCATCTTTTCCGATTTAAAATTTCACTGTTTTTAAAAACATTCGACTTTTTAGCTGAAAAACTTTACTTTCTGGGTTGAAAATGGAATTTTTTTGATAAAAATTCAACTGGTTTTGAACAAATTTATCTTTTTGTCTTGAATATTTAAATATTTGATTGAATTTTAATCTTTTTTGTTTGAAAACTCGACCACTTGATTGAAAATGCATCTTCGTTTGCTGAAAATTCGTTTCGTTGAGAATTCGTATCTTTTAATTGAAAAAACTTCTTGGTTAAAAGTTGAACTACATTGTAAAATCCATTTATTTTGGTTGAAGATAAATTGTTTTGTAGAAAATTCGTCTTTTTGGCTTTAAAATTCAAAAATTTGGTAGAAAATTAAACTGTTTCGTTCAAAAATATCCTTTCTATTGAAAATTCAACTATTTGGATGAAAATTAAAATATTTATTTGTAAACTAACTATTTGGTCGAAAATTAATTTTTTTGTTGAAAAATCATATTTTTGTGTTAAAAATTCTACTACTTTGTAGATAATTCCTCTTTATGAATTCAAAATTTAAAAATGTTGAAAATTTATGTATTTTGTTGAAAATTTTCCCTTTTGGTAAAATACTAATCTTCTTAGTGGAAAATTCATCTTTTTGGTTGAAAATTGAAAGTTTTTGTTGAAAATTCGTCTTTTTTGATAGAAAATTAACATTTCTTGTTAAAAATTCATTTATTGGAGGATTCAACTAATTTGTTAAAAATTGACTATTTTGTTGAAAGTTTAATTATTTTGTTGAAAATGAAAGTAGTCTTTTTTTGGACGAAAATGTACCTGTTAAGAAAAAAATTGGTCTTTTTGGCTTGAAAGTTCATCTATTTACTTAAAAATTCAACTATTCTGTTGAAAATGCAATATAATTCCATTTAAAATCCTAGGGGTTTAAAGCGTTTCATATTGAATTCAAAATGGTATCAATATTAATTCTATTTAAAGGAATTTAATCCCCTATTATTCCTCATTTTCGGGAAAAATCACCACCTTTCCCCAGGTTTTAAAGTATTTTGGCTAAGTTACTTTGGCATGGATGTTGAGGGGGGGTGGGGGAGATAACTATGGTTTTCAACGAAAGGGGCCGGGAGGGGGGGATAGCCCAAAATTGGTAAGGTAGTTTATGGACGGCCCCTTATCTGATTAAGGATTAATGAATAATGAAAAACTTTGATTAATTAAAATTTTTCTATTAAAAGGGTTTTGTTCACGAGAATTGTATGGAACATCTGAATAACGTTACGGAAGCTTATGGAGCTCTTCTGCGATATAGAGATGAAATCCCTGAAGATGTTGTAGTATTTGTTTTAAAAACTTTAGAAGATGATCTCGCTAGTTATACTTCTAGTGATTGTAAGTTCTTTCTTAATTTTTCGATTCAATAATTTTATGTCTATTAACATTTATTATATATTCAGGGTGGCCGTAGGTCAGGGAAAACCTGGAAATCAGGAAAACGTCAGGGAATTTTATTGGTCAAGGCGAGTCAGGCAAAAGTCAGGGATATTAAAAAAAAAGCTTGCGAAAGTCAGGGAATTCCTGTAAGAGGCAAAATGCAACTGCTTGGTGGAAAATTGATCTTCTTTGATTGAGGATTCAACTGTTTTTGATATAAAATTAAATTTTATTGTGCCGAAATAGCTTTTATTACATTATTTGTTGAAAATTCTTCTTTGTTGGTTGAAAATTCGACTACTTGATTGAAGGTTGAAGCACTTTATAAAAAAAAAATGTTTGTTCAAAATTCATCTCTGGTTGAAAATTCATTTTTTTTTGTTGAAAATTAATTTTTTTTAACTGAAAATGTTACTATTCCAATTAAAGTTTATTCATTTTAGTTAAAAAATCATCTCTATGGTTGAAAATTCAATTATTTTGTTGAAATTTTGTTTAAAATTATTTTTTTAGACTGAAAATTTAACTATTCGATTTTTGGTTGAAAATGTATATTTTGGTAGAAGTTTCATCCTTTTTGGTTGAAATATTAATTCTTACATTTTACGTTGAAATCACATCTTTTTGTTGAAAATTAAACGGTCTTTTAAAACATTCGTCTTTTTGGCTTGAAAATTTAACTATTTGGTTGAATATTCAACTGTATTTTAAAAAATCCTTCTGTTTGGCTTGAACATTTAACTATTTGGTTGAGAATTCAACTGTCTTGAAAATGTCGTCTTTTTGGCATGAAAATTTAACTATTTGGTTGAAAATTCAACTTTGTTTAAACAAATTCGTCCTGTTGGATTGAAAATGTAACTGTTTGGTTGAAAATTAGACTGTCTTTTGAAAAATCCTTTTTTTTGTCTTGAAAATGTAACTATTTGGTTGAATATTCAACTGTCTTTTAAATAATCCTTCTTTTTGGCTTGAAAATTTAACTATTTGGTTGAGACTTTAACTGTCTTGAAAATTTCGTCTGTTTGGCTTGAAAATTTAACTATTTGGTTGAGAATTCAACTGTCTTGAAAATTTCGTCTTTTTGGCTTGAAAATTTAACTATTTGGTTGAAAATTCAACTTTGTTTTAACAAATTTGGATTGAAAATGTAACTGTTTGGTTGAAAATTAAATTGTCTTTTGAAAAATCCTTCTTTTTGGCTTGAAAATTTAACTATTTGGTTGAATATTCAACTGTCTTTTAAAAAATTCGTCCTTTTGGCTTGAAAATTTAACTTTTTGTTGAAAATTCAACTGTCTTTTGAAAAATCCTTCTTTTTGGCTTGAAAATTTAACTATTTGGTTGAGAATTTAACTGTCTTGAAAATTTCGTCTTTTTGGCTTGAAAATTTACCTATTTGGTTGAAAATTCAACTTTCTTTAACAAAATTCGTCCTTTTGGATTGAAAATGTAACTGTTTGTTTGAAAATTAAACTGTCTTTTGAAAAATCCTTCTTTTTGTCTTGAAAATTTAACTATTTGCTTCGAAATTCAACTATCTTTTAAAAAATTCGCCTTTTTGGCTTGAAAATTTAACTAGTTGGTCGAAAAATCAACTGCCTTTAAAAAATCCTTCTTGTTGACTCGAAAATTTAACTATTTGGTTGGACATTCAATTTTCTTTTAAAAAATTCGTCCTTTTAGCTTGAAAATTTAACTGTTTGGTGGAAAATTCAACTGTCTTTTGAAAAATCCTTCTTTTTGGCTTGCAAATTTAACTATTTGGTTGAAAATTCAACTTTATTTAAAAAAATTCGTCCTTTTGGATTGAAAATGTAACTGTTTGGTTGAAAATTAAACTGTCTCTTGAAAAATCCTTCTTTTTGGCTTGAAAATTTAACTATTTGGTTGAAAATTCATCTTTCTTTAAAGAAATTCGTCCTTTTGCATTGAAAATGTAACTATTTGGTTGAAAATGCAACTGTTTTTAGTTGAAGTTCAATCTTTTTTAGTGCAACTATTTTGTTGAAATGTTGTCCCTTTTCCTTTAAAGATCAAATATGTTATTAGATAAAAAAATTAATTAATTTGGTTAAAAAATCAACTAATTGGTTGCAAACTTCATTATTTTGTTGAAAATTCAACTATTTTGTTAAAAAGTCACCTTTTTTGTTCGAAAATTCAACTGTTTTGTTGCAAATTAATTTTTTGAATTGAAAATTAATCTTTTATGGTAGAAAAGTCCTATTTTTTTGGTCGAAGCAAATAAATAAATTTGAAAGTTTTTCATTGTAGTCTGAAATTGTTTGATTCAGTTTATAAAAGAGTCTATGTTAACAATGTTAAAAGATTAAAATGCTGGCCTTTGAATCTTAATGTTCAGGGAAATTGAAAAATTGGTCAGGGAAAAGTCAGGGAATTTTGAAAATGCATTTTTCGGCCACCCTGATATTTGAACCATTTTACTTTTCCGAAAATTCTAAATGGAATGGAATCTTAAGTTGAAATTCATTTTCAATTGTAAAATAATAATTAAAAATATTTCTATTTCAGCACATATTCTGAAGATAGTGCTCAGATTTGCTTGCAGTTTGCCTACATCAAATTCTGTTCCCACCAGTATTTTAAGAAAGTGTGCGATAAATATAGGAAAAATTCTAGTTCAAGAAGAAACAGACTTTGTCTTAAGGGCTCTTCTGATTACCCAAGCGGCCTTTACTATTCGTCACTCTTTATCTCTGAATGATTCTAAAGGTATTCTTAAAAAAAAAGATTATTTTTGATGTCCCTTTAGAATATTGTCAATATAGTTTTTTTCAATTTTATGCTTTTCAGTTGCAGAGATATTCCTAAGGAACGATGAATTTCTCAATCAGATTTTCAACAGTGGCTTCTTCTCAAAAGGAATAACGATGGCTCATAGCATAAGGACCCTAACGTGCTTAATTTTCTGCCAAAAGAAGTTCAATCTTCAGGTAATGTCTTAAAATTATACGAATTTGTCACACAAGTTTTTATCACTTTTGAAGAAATCTTCCGTAGCCACATACATTTATTTTTTATCAAATTGGTTCATCTGGCAATTTCAGTGTAAAAGTGTATCGCAAGTGACATTTAAGGATCTGAAGACTCTCTTGATAAGCATGAGAGAAAATAGGTGCAATTTAACACTTGGTGCCGAATTGATCAAATTACTATTGATTAATACAGTTAATAATCCTTTAATCGTCTTGTATATATCGACAAACTCCAAACATTTGAGATACATTTTAGAAGTTTATTTCTTGGTTCACAATATTCATGACGAGGTAAAGTTTTGATATTTAATATTATATAATTGAGTAATAAGTAATAATAATAAGTAAATAATTAATTAATATAAGTATATTAAGTAATAATTGAATAAATAAGGGGTTGATCGCATTTGAAATCTGGTGTACAAGCCTTCGTGAAATTTTTTAAATCTTTGAAATCTTTCTGAAACCATTGAAATATTTAAAATCTGTAAAATCCTTTGAAATCTTTGTGACATATTTAGAAATATTTGAATTTTTTTTCAAATCATTGAAATTTTTGCGAAGTATGTGAAATATTTGAATTTCTTTTTAATCTGTGAAATATATGTGAAATTTTTATATAATCTGTAACATTTTTTGAAATCTTCCCAAATATTTTTAATTCCTTAAAACTTTGTAAAATCTTTGTCCAATCTTTGAAATCTTCATAAAATCTTTGAAATCTTTGTGAATCTTTATAAATTCTGTAAAATTTGTGTGAAATCCTTGAAATCTTCTGAAATATTTTGGAATACTTGAAATGTTCATTAAATCTTCGAAGTATTTGAAAGTTTTGAAATATTTTAAAATATGTGAAATCTTTTGAGATCTTTAAAATCTTTTTGAAATCATTGCAATCTTTGTGAAACCTTTTAAATCTTTACAAAATCTTTGAAAACTGTTGAAATATTATGAAATCTTTTTAAATCTTTGAAGTCCATGAAATATTTTGAAATCTTTATCAAATCTAAAATATCTGTGTAAAATCTTTAAAAGTATTTGAAATGTTATTTAAATATTTGACATTTTTTCGAAGTCTTTGAAATCTTGGAAATTTTTTTGAAATCTGAAAAATGTTGGTTAAAACTCTAAAGATTTGAAATGTTTCTTAAATCTTTGAAATTTTTGCGAAGTCCTCGAAATCTTCACGACATCTTTGAAATATTTTCAAATCTGTAAAATCTTTATAATATTTTGAAATATTTATGAAATCATTGAAATATTTGAAATATTTTCAAATCTTTTGAAATCTTTGAAATCTGTCTGAATGGAATATATTGAAATTTCAAATCTTTGTGAAATCTTTGAAATCTTTGTGACATCTATGCAATCTTTGTGAAATCTTTGAAATCTTTTGATATCTGCGAATTATTTGTGAAATATTTGCGAAATATATGAAATCTTCTGCAATTTGTTGAAATGCTTGAAATCTTTGCGAAATATTTTGAAATCTTAAAATTTTTTGTGAAATCATGGAAATCGTTAAGAAATTTTTGCAAAATCTTTAAAATCGTTTGAAATATTTTGAAAAACTTTGAAAGTTGTGAAATATTTTAAATTAAAAAATCTTCTTTTGAAATCGGAATTCTTTGTGAAATATTTTAAAATATTTGTAAAATCTGTAGAATCTTTGTGAAATATTTAGAAATATTTGAAATTTTTCTTAAATCTTTGAATTTTTTGCGAAGTCTGTGAAATCTTTGATTTTTTTTAATCTGTGAAATCTATGTGCAATATTTCTGATATCTTTGAAAGCTTTTAAAATATTTGAAATCTTCTGAGAATATTTAAAATCTCTGTGAAATCCTTGAAATAATTTGAAATATTTACAAATGTTTGAATGTTCCTTATATTTTAAAATCTGAAATATTTGTAAAATCTTCGAAATCTGTGGAAATCTTTGTGAAATATTTTCGAAATATTGTACAATCTTCTGAAATCTTTTAGAATCATTAAAATCTTTGTGAAATCTTTTTCTAATCTTTGAAATCTTTACGAAATCTTTGAAAACTGCTGACATATTTTGAAATATTTTGAAATTTGCGAATTTTTTTTTAATCTTTGAAATATTTTTCGAAACCTGAAATCTTTGTTAAATCTTTGAAATCTTGATAAAAGCTGGTGTACACTCAAGAATCGTGTGATCAACCCCTGGGTAATAAATGTTATATCATAAAATTTTATTGAAAGCATACTGCTTAAATAAAAAGTTTTTTTTTTAGTCTCTGCCTGGCAAGGAAGAACAGACTTACGAATGTCTCTCGGCAATGCTTGACTACACATTTCTTCAGAAGTTTAACATAAATGTTTTACTCACATGTGCTGCGACACCTGATCTCGTAGAAATTGCAACTGACAGAATTTTAAAATCGAATCTGTTAAATTTATCCTTCCTAGATTTTGCCACCAAATGGTTGACATATCGACAGGGTTTTCGTCAGCACTCAAAAATGAAAATTAAATCATTTGCAGAAAAATCTGCAGATATTCTTATTGATTTTCGACCACTAGTAGACAAAATGAAAAATGAGAGTTGCGTGATAGTAGAAGATTTTTGTACAGCTGTGAGTTCATGAGATATTTATGAATCTTATTTTTTTATAATAATTTTAATTTAAAACTACCAATTACAATTTTTTTGTATAGGTGGAAAATTACTTCAAGAATTTCCCATATTTATTTATCAATAAGGATTAACTTCAAGGATGAGAACTGATGTACAGCATAATTTTAAATGTAAATTTTATGCATCCGCGAACAAATTTTGTCGCTTAAGTTTCACAAATTAAATTATTGTACAATTAATGTTTTTGATACATACATAATATATATTTTAATTTCATTTTTGTTATTGATAAAAAAAGTGTTTAAGGATATATAAATGTATATAATAATATATAAAATAATAAATTATATTTTCGAGAAACTAGAGCATTTGTGTTTATTGTGTAATTTTAAAAATTCTGAAAAACTTTGTTTTTATGGATTTTTTTTAATACCTTAAAATCTTTTAAATTCTTAAAATTCTTTAGAAATACATTGAAGTATTTGAAAATCTCTTCAAATCTTTGATGTCGAAATTCTTATCATTAAAATCCTTGGAAATTCTTTTTAATTATTTAAATCTTTTTATATCTCTTGAAATTATGTAAAGCTCTTAAAAATTCCTTGGAATCTTTTAAAACACCATCAAATCTGTAAAATTCTTGGAAATTTCTTGAAATCTTAAAATACCCAAAAGTCTTTCAATGTTAAAATCTTTTGATATTCCTTGAAATCTCTTAAAATAATTAAAGTCCTATGAAATCCTTTGAGTTAAAAGTAACTAAAATACCTTATTGAAAGCCTTTAAAATCCCTTAAAATTGCTAAAATCCTCGGAAATCTGATAAAATTCGTGGAAATCCCATTATAATGCCTTGGAATCTTTTAAAATATCCTAAAGCCTTATGGGTCCTATAAAATCTTTCCAAATTTTGTAAAATTCTTCAAAATCGCATGCAATTTTTTTAAATCCCTTTAAATTCCTTTAAATTATTTAAATCGTTTGAAATTATGTAAAGCTCTTAAAAATTCCTTGGAATCTTTTAAAACACCCTAAAATCTATGAAATTCTTTGAAATTTCTTGAATTCTTTTAAAGTATCCAAAAGACTTTCAAATTTGTTAAAATCTTTGAAAATTCCTTGAAATACCTTGAAATAATTAAAGTCATTTGAAATCCCTTCAATTCCTTGAAATCTATTGAAATTCCTAAGAATCTTTTTAAATATCCTTAAATCTTTCCAATTTTTAAAAACCTTTGAAAATAACTTGAAATGTTTGAAAATCTCTTCAAATCTTTGAAATGCTTTGAAATACCTCAATTCTTGTCAATAAATTCTTTGAAATGTCACTGAAATATAAAAACCCGTAAAATTACATAAAATCTAATGATGTTCTTTGGAATCCCTTGAAATATTTTAAGTCCAATGAAATATTTTGATATCCTTAAAAATTCCTTAAAATACCTTGTTGATTGCCTTTAAAATCCCTTAAAATTACTGAAATCCTCGAAAATCTTACAAAATCTGTTGAAATCCCATAAAAATGCCTTGGAATCTTTTAAAATGTCCTAAAACCTTATATGTCCTATAATATCCTTCCAAATCTTCTGAAATTCTTTAAAACCACATAACATTTTTTTAAATTCCTTAAAGTCATTAAAATCCACGGAAACTTTTAAAATGTCCTGAAATCTTTAAAGTCGTTTGAAATCTCTTGAAATTCTTAAAATCTACTAAAATTCTTTGGAATCGTCTAAAATTCTTTGGAATCTTCTAAAATATCCTAAAATCCTTCCAATTTTTCTAAATCTTTGCCAATACGTTGATATATTTGAACAATTCTTTAAATCTGTAAAATGCTTTGAAATCCATCAATTCTTGTGAGCAAAGTCCTGGAGATTTCACTAAAATGTCATAAAGTCCCGTGAAATTACATAAAATCTAATGATTTTTGTTTACATATTTTTAAATAAAATCTTTTGGGATCCTTGAAAATTCATTAAAATACATTATTAGGAGCCTTTGAAATTCTTAAAAATTACTGAAATCCTTTGAAATCTTATAAAATCACGAGAAATCCGTTGCAATTCCTTAAAAATCCTTTGAAATATCTATAATATTTTGAATCATTTTAAATATCTTAGCTTAACATTATAACAATATTGTAATGTAAAATTACTAAACTTTAACGTTATATATTATAATTTTTCATACGTGGACTTCCTATAAGGTTTATTTTTAAAAAATATTACGTAAAAGTACCGATTCCCTCATGAAAGCGGGAATATGGCGGGAACTAATGAATAAATACTGAACTCAGTTTGAATTTGCCGCTCCTAAATTACAGCGCGACCTCAGCAGCCGGCGTTGGTACTACATTTGTATATTTTGAAAACACGCGTCTCACGTGACACGAGAGCAATTTGTGCATGTGCAAAGCATGGTCGTAAATTTGTTCATTCGCGAGTGCATTCACAGAAAAATATAAAAAATGGAAAATTTTGGAAAAATTGCTGAGTTCATAAAACAACAGCTAGCTACAAGTAATTATGTATCTCGCGTAAGTATAATTGCCATATTTTTTAAGCTATATCTTTGATATAAATGCCTCACAAATTTATTTTTATTTTGATAAATCTGTAAGATTCGATATCTTGTTTTGTAACAACTTTCAACATATCATTGCCGATGGAAAGAAATATTCAACTTAGTATTCTTTTTTTGACTCATATCACAATAATTACAAAGACAATCGGTTCGATTCTTGATTGTTTTACTCATTTACGAAAAAATATGATGGTACGCGTGCAAGTGTCATTTTTTACCCGTCATTTATTCGGGACCACTCAAAAATGACCAGGCTAGGGTGACCAGATGGCTTGATCGGAAAATCCGGACATTTTCCCAGTTCTTACCTCCTTCAATCACTAATTTCTCCAATCATTCAGGTTTAAATATGAACCAAAGAAATTAATTTTCTACTAAAAAGATTCATTTTCTCCCAAAAAGATGAATTCTTAACAAAATTCATGAATTTTCAACGAAAAAGCAAAAATGGAATAGTCATATTTTCAGTAAAAAAATTAAATTTTGACCAAAAAAGTCGAATTATCAACATATTACATGTATTTTCAACGAAAAAAGATACATTTTCTAGCAAAAATGGATTAGTTATATTTTCAGTAAAAAAATTTAATTTTGACCAAAAAACACGAATTTTCAACATATTATCTAAAGTTTCAAAAATTGAATAATTATATTTTCAGCAAAAAAAAAAAAAAAAATTTGTACCAAAAAAAAAAATGAATTTTCAACAAAATAGTTAAATTTTTAACCAACAAAATTAATTTTCAATTAAAAGGAGAAATCTTTAACCAAAAGAATGAACTTTCAACCAAGAAGATTAATTTTCTACCAAGAAAGACCAATTTTGAACTAAAAAAAGTAAATTTTAAATCCAAGATGGAATAGTTGGATTTACAGTATAAAAATTAATTTTTAATTTTGAAAACGAATGACAGCAAAATACATGAATTTTGTTCAATTGTTAACTTTCTTAATTGTGAAATCATTCAGTTTACATTGCGTAATTCTAAAATCTTTGACTTAAAAAAATTTCCATTTTAGGTCTTTATTTTTAAGCGTGCATTTTGAATTAAAAGAATTTCAAAATTCAGTTTTGAAGACTTAAACAGTTGGCCGTGGCTGCGTATCCAAATTTCGGTACAAACAGCTGATTTTTTTGGTATAAATTGGCACAGCCTAAACAATTACAGAAAAATTAAAAGCGCCTGAAATTGAAAATTTTCGATAAAACACTTTTCCAGATGATCAACTGTAAATATTGATTAATTCATGATTTTTAAAATTAAACTGCATTTCCAGTATTAAAATTTGAACAATAAGTGCTTTTACAAGACGATTCTGAATCTGTTTTACAAATTGTAACGTTAAAAATTGGAATGTTTAAATTTGAAAGCCTTTAGTAGTTAAACAAATCTAAACGTCCGATTGAAACTCTATAAACTATTTTCAATTGTAAAATAACTTCAAATTAATAGATTCATAATAATTAAACACTTTTATTGAATTTCAATTCCTATTCAAATATTGTTTCAGTCTAAAATATTCAATTTTCTAACCTATTTAATTTGAAATTTTGATAATTAAAAAAAGAGCAATTTTGTAATATTTAGAAATATTTAGCAATATTTGACTGTTTATTTAAAATGAGCGATTGTAAGTCAAGTAGTTAAAACTAAACAATTTGAACCTGAACTGTTAACTTGAACCGTTAGAATTTCAGAGTGCTAAATGTAAATTTTGAACGTAATTTTAAGAGTTATTTTAATGTTTTGAAAAAATTCGAAAATTATTTCGAACTTGAAAAGATTTCAACAAATTTAAACTAAAATGTAAATTTTTGAAGATTTCGAACAAAAAATGTAGAAGCTTCTCAAGAATTTTGAAAGGTTCCAAGAGAATAAAACAATTTTCTTGAGATTCCTAGGAAAATTTTTTATGATTTTTCATTTTAAAAATAAACTTTAAGAGAATATTGAAAAAGATTTCCAAAATTATCAAAAAAGAATTTGGAAGATTTTAAGGCAATTTTTTAAATATTCCATGATTTTTTTTAATTTTGGGGAAAATTCAAATCATTTCAAAAGATATTTAAACGTTTTGAAAAAATTGCAAAAATAATTTAAAATTTGTAAAGATTTAAGAAAACTTTGAATAAAATGTAGATTTTTGATGATTTCGAAGCTTTTTAAGGATTTTGAAAGGTTTTAAGATATATAACAAACTTTCTTAAGATTCCTGGAAACGTTTTTTCTGATTTTTTATTTTGAAAAATTAATTTTAAGAGAATGTTTAAAAATATTACAACAAATTTGAATTATTTTAAAATCGTTTAAAGTTTGAAAATATGTTAAACAATTTTTTAATTTTAAATTTGAAGACTTTAAAATAAAATTTTGAAACTTTTGCAGGAATTTGAAAAGTTTTAAGATAATACAAAACTTTCTTAAGATTCCTGCATAATTTTAAAATTATTTTTAATTTTGAAAAATTGCTTTTAAAGAAATGATTAAAATATGTCGAAACATTTCAAAAGATTTTAAAAATTGCCAAAAGAGAATCTGGAAGATTTTAAGACAAGTTTTTTAATATTTCATGATTTTTTTAATGTTAGGAAAAGTTTGAGTTATTTAAAAAAATATTCAAATGCTTTGAAAAAATTTGGAAAATAATAAAAAATTGGAAGACGTCAAATTTTTATAAACAAAATGTAGATTTTTCAAGATTTTGAAATAAAATTTCGAAGTTTTTTAAGGATTTTGAAAGGTTTTGAAATAATATAACCAATTTTTCTTAAGATTCCTGGGAAAAAATAAATTGGTTTTTTATTTTGAAAAATTAATTTTAAGAGAATATTTAAAAATACTTCAAAAAAATCGAATCATTTTAAAATATGCCTATTTAAATGTTCTGAGCGAATTTCATAAATCATTTGAAATTCGAAAAGATTTCAAACAAATTTTAAGAAAATGTAGATTTTTGAAGATTTAAAAATAAAGTTTTGAAGCTTTTTAAGGATTTTGAATGGTTTCAAGATAATACTACTTTTTTCTTAAGATTCTTGGAAAAATCAAAAATGTATTCTGATGTTGAATAATTAATATTAAAGGTATAATTAAAATATATTAAAATATTTCAAAAGATTTTCAAAATTGTCCAAAAAGAATCTGGAAGATTTTAAGGAAATTTGTTAAATATTTTCTGATTTTTTTAATGTCCAGAAAAAATTTGAATCATTCTAAAAGATATTTAAATGTTTTGAAAAAATTTCAAAAATAGTTTAAAATATGAAAAGATTTTAAAAAATTTCAAACAAAATGTAAATTTTAGAAGATTTCGAAATAAAACTTTGAAGCTTTTTAAGGATTTTAAAAGGTTTTTATTTTTAAAATTTACAAATTTACTGATTCATTCTTTAATTTCGAGTATTGAAAATTATATTTTTTTTACCAGAAATCCTTGAACCAGATATGAAGTGTACAATTGATAAAAGTTAAAAAAATTTATTCTGCAGTTTAATGGCATTTTCAAGTTTCAAATTGTTTAATTTAAAGGCTATAAAACTTCCATTTTATACGTTTAAATTATTTAGCGTTTGAACAAAAAATTTCAGAATGAAATATTTTAGAAGTTTCAATTTTAAAAGTTTAAAATTCAAAAGGGTTCCTCCTTAAATGTTTTAATTTGTAGTTCAGTTTTGATTCCTTAAAATGAAAAAATTCAGCGTTAAGAGTTCAAATTTTTTAATTTTAATGACCGTGACAAATTTTTGCGAAATGGGAAAAAACCGGAAAATGACCAAAACGTTTTTTTCAATTATTAAAACATGAGACATCTCCTTTTTTGCATAAGTATTTTTTGTGTACATTATTTTTCACTGATTTTTTATTCTTCCTTTGAGTAATTTCATACTTTTCAATATTTAAAACAAAAAGCAGTAGGACAGTGTTTGATAATAATGAAAAATATCATTTTTGTTTTAAATTTTCATTTCCATATGAATGTAATAATTTCATAGGTGTGTGCGTAAACTTCAAGAATTGAAACCGATAATGTTGAATACAATGTATGATTAAAAACATTTATTTCTCGTATTACAGAATGAGTTAATTTCTGGTCTCCTGGAAACTCTACGAAAAAATAACCAGGAAAAATTTGTTATGCAACTCGTCTACAAAGGCGTCATCGGCGATTTGATAAAAAATATCGAACCTCAAAATAAAAGGTATGCGAAGTCGTACACTTATACAAATTTTTACTAGCTTATAATTATATACAAGTTAATAATTGTACATTCTTATTAAAAATCGTAATTTTTCACATTATCTAGGGACGGTCTAAAATGTTTAGAAATAATTGTAAAAGCAGATTCTTTTTACACAAACGACCTCACTGATCAAGCAATATTGGGTATTACAAAATTACGCCTTATAGAGTCTGCAGAAGAAGCAGCAACAGCTGTAAACATCCTCAATACAATCGTAACGAAGTAATTCTCTCATCATATTTAATAATTATAGTCCTACGTTTATATTTTACAAACTTTTATAGGTACACTCTGTACTCTCAAGGCTGCCACACAAGCACTTTTAGTCACTTTTGAAGAAGAAGTCACTATAGTCACATTTTTTAAAGGAAATGGTCACTAGTCATATTTCTATATGTCATTTTAGATTTTATCTAAAAGAAGAAAATCTAAGTAATTTATGTAAGGAATCTCCGTGCTATAGATTCTATATCATGAAAATGCAATTAAATATTAAAAATTTAATTATGTTAATATATGATTTGCTGGTTTTCTAGTTCCTGTTTTAAAGTATCACACTAAATTTGAAGGTACTAGAAAGCAAATATAAGCAATATTTTTGATCAATGATGTAAATAGATGTCTTTATTTCAGAATTAATATATACTTTTTACAGTATATAGACATTCAAAATGTTGCATTTTTCTTAAAAGATACTAATTTTCGATGAAAAATACTAACATAGCCTATTATTTTTCAAATATTGTATAAATACTCTTTGAAATCTAATGATTTTTTTTTATTAATAATAGCAATTTTAGATGAAAAACACTAACATAACTTAAAAAAAATTGTTTTGGATTGTAAATATTTTTTTACACCTATCGTTTTTTATTTAAAATCACCGATTTCCGATGAAGAATGTTAGCATAATCTAGAATTGTAAAAATTTGTGAATCTTCCTTCAGATCTAATTTTTTAAATTAAAAATACAATTTACGACGAAAAACACTAACCTAATTCAAAATTATTAAACGAATCTAAATCTTGTTCAAATTATGATTTTTATATACCATGACCTAAAACTGTTAAAAGATTATGAATCTTTAAAATCTAATGATATTTGTTAACAAAAAAACGATTTAGTGTGAAATACGTTAATATAACCTGAAACTGCTATAAAATGGTATAAAATGCTAACATAACTTAAAATTGTTAAAATTTGTGAATCCTTTTTAAAATACAATTTAAAAAAATTAAAAATACCAAGTTCTGACAAAAAACACTAAGGTAATTTAAAATTATTAAAAGATTCTAAATTTTGTTAAAATTATAATGAGTTTTGTTTTAAAATACCAATTTTTGGTTCAAATCGCAAACGTAATCTGAAATTGTTCAAAAATTATGAACCTTTACAATCTAGTGATTTTCGTTTAAAAAACGCTGAAGGGTAAAAACCGCTAACAAAACCGAACAATTTTTAAGCTTTGAAAGCTAGTGATTTGTGATTGAAAATACCCATTTCCTGCGTTTTACACCGGAAATGAGCTGGGTAAACCTGAAAATACCACCATGCCCAAACAATATATGCTAAAATTATTATATCATTAAGCCGTTTTCCTTTCGGGGTAGGCGTGAATTGCTCGGTGGTAAAGTAGTGATGTGTGGATGG